>VUJU01000165.1:127732-153002 GCA_009835225.1 Aphis craccivora | reverse complement strand
TACATTATTGTGTCTAGCGTGTCTGAAAAACAGAATTGGTTGAGTATAATTAAAGAGTTCTTAGATAATAGTGAATGTGTTGCTCAATCACAACAAAATCATGACTATAAAGATAATATATACACTTTTCATAAAGAGAAATTACTTAATGTTAACTGCATTCATCAAATATCACAGAGTGTAAGTCTCAAGTGTTATACTTTTATGTATTATATTATGAGTTTTTAACCTATTATCTTTGGATTCTGCAGGTATTCTTATTAGGTGCTGTTGAAGGATTATTTTCAGTGCATATAAAATCTGAGAATGAGCAAGTTAAACATGAGCTCGTCCCAATAGTTGGACCAAAATTAGTCAATGACTTTGTCTTCTTGCCCAAACTTCAATTAGTTTTAATGATTGCTGGTGAGTGCTTAGATAACAATTTTATTTTATGTATTTAATTTGTTGGATGTGTTTATATTATATTTTACTGTATTTCAGGAACCACTAAAGAACTATTAAAATGTAATATGAGAACTGTTGTTCTAAATTCGGAATTAAGTCAAATGTCAAAACCAGTTATTGATGTAGTTCGTATTGTAGACGAAATACGCAATAATCAACCATCTAAGAATAATACCACTATGTCTGAATTGAAAGAAATTAACTGTATTACAGTTTCCCGCTGTAATGAATTGGTGGTTATAGGATCTGAACATAGTGTTTCGTAAGTATCAAAATTATTTATACCGTAATGTTAATGAATAATATTTTAACATGTAATGTTATCATTAATAATGTAATATTTGTATTTTCCATAGTGTTTTAAAATGGCAAGATACACAGTTTGTTGTAACTAAAATATTGAAAACCAATGTTCCAACTAATTGCATTTGCTTTATGCCCAGTGGAATTATATTTACTACCAATAGCTTTTACAAAATTGATATAGACAATAATTTTAGTTGCAAAAGTAAGTAATTTTAAGCACCATAATTATTTAGAATAATAAATATTTTTGTTTCTTAGGATTTTTTACCGATTCACTTGCCAAGTCACATGATTATCGACCAATGTTTGTGTGTGAATTAACGAAAAACAAGGAATATCTTTTATGTTACAATGTGTATGGAGTGTTTGTCGACTCAGATGGCAAAAAAACCCGCGGTGGTGAAATGAAATGGCCATATAGTCCAAATAGTTTTGGTGTGTATAAATTTAGTATTGATCATTTGGTTAATTTTAAATTATTTGTTGTTTTTAGCTTTCAAGAAACCATTTTTAATAATTGTATCTGAATCTGAAATTTGTGTCATAAAAATTACCCAGTCTTGCTGTGTGGATGAAGATACATGGAGTATTACATCAACTAAACAACCAAAAGACAAAGCAGTTTTGACTATAAACCGTCCAAAACTTTTAAGTAAATAAAATATTATAGTTTTTGTTTTATCTGAATTTTAGAAAATATATTTCTACTTTATTGGTTAAATTCTTTTTATTGCTAGGAGGTAGCGATATTTGTTTGTCAAACACAAATGATTTTCAAGGTACATGTAGTATCTTTCAGTTGGATCCATCTAAAATTATTAAAAACTCATTAGCTTCAAATGATACCTTAAACACATTAGACACGCAAGATACATGGTAAGTGTTATTAAAAGCAGTATGTTTTAATTTTTAAATGTATATACCTACTTGATTTAATACTTACAATATATATTTAATAAAAATAAAAATTGCAGCGATGAATCAGAATTTAGTTTTACTTCTTCCATGTTGGAAAATTTAGATGAACCAGAAGAAAATCAAAAAAAAGTATGCTTTAATCCTAACATACAATTTAACAATAATTAAAAATTTGTTTTTAATGTTTTTATTATTATTCAGATAACTGTTTTCAAATCTAAATTTATTTTACTATTTTTAAGTGTTTTTTGTTTTGTTTTATGAACAAAACTAATAAAGTTTTGTTTCAAAAGTATTTTTCACAATGAGATGGTGAACTATTTGTTTTTTTTTTATTTATCAAACTCATATTTTAAATCAATCACGTTTTTGTAATAAACAAATTAATGAAAATTAATTAAATTAATTCTTCTTAAAAAATGTTTCTGGTCTTTTTTTTTTTATTGATGTAATTGATAATTGCTTAACAAATCTTAATGATATTTCAAATCAAACAAATCACCAAATTGTTTGAAATAACAAAATTATCAATTTTTGAAATAGCTTGAAGTCTAGTCAACATTAGAAATTAAATTATTATTCTTATACCCATTATAGTAGTTTAAATATTATAAAATATTAGTTAATAAAAGTAAATATTATGAATACTTACAATAAAAAATATTTATTACACATGGCATAAAACAGAATTAATACTAAATCATTTCTTATGAATTTCGGGAGTTATAATGAGATAATAATAATTTGGGATTAAAATACAAATCAAAAACAATACAATACAAAAATATTTAAATTTGTACAAAAGTAAAATCAATTACATATTGAACACTTATTAGTAAAACGTTTTATTTTTGTTATTAGTTTGTAATTTCAAATGCAGTACTTTAGTACGCTAACTTAAAGTGAGCTAAAACTTTCGTTACTATTCTTAGCTGAGGACTACTCCAATTGTTTTGTCTCATAAAATAAATCATGTATTACAGTGAAAAAATAAAAATTAAATTTTGATGAATATTATTATGCTGGTATTTAAATTGTGTGCAAGATAATTCTGATTTTGTGCATTTACTGAGAAACGTAAAACTTATGAATGCTTGAATGTAGTTGGTAAGTTAATCACAATCACTTTTTATTGACTGTACTATGGAATTTGAACTATTAATAACTTCCCTTCTAAAAGATATAAAAAATAATTACATTTTATACACAAGTTGAAAATGCTATTAATTGGTTATACAACGTAAGTTATAACTAAGCATCAGTTATTTTTTTACATACTATTTTTTGCTAGGTAGAGCCAATATGAGGCCAACAATTATAAGGTAGGGCCACCAAAAATGAGATTTCTACAAAAAATGAATAGGTAAGTAATAAAAAAAAAAAACATTTAGAAATTAGCTACTTGCTATATTTAAAAATTTTAAATGATTACAACACTATAACAAATCTACTTTAATAACCGGCAAATGCATCTTTCGGGCTGTAACCCATAAGCGCAAAACGCGACTTAAACGCAACCCAAAAGCTGAAAAGCGCAAAAATAAATAACTCATAAGCAAAAATCAATTTTATAAAAAAAAGTGCAGTATTTTATTTATTAAAATCGTAGTTATTATTAATATTAAATTAAGCATTAAGCCGTTAACAATGATAAATTCATTTTGCGCTTTTGAGTTATCGAAAAAAAAAAAAGGTTGATTTACGCTTTCGGGTTTCACCGATCTTTTGGTATGAGTGAGGGCCGCATTTAAGATTTTGGAGCTCGGTATAAATTAAATCGTTCACCGCCCCTTCCTCTAGGGCGTATTTCCGACCGGACCGGACTTCAAATTTGAACAAAGGACTGAATTCGGACCGGACCAAACTTAAAAGTTAAAAGAAGACCAGTGTATATGAACCCTAGTCCGGACCTATGGAAGTATCCTTGATATGAATAATAATGACTTGGGCGTTGGGCATTGTTTTTTATTATGAATGAATAAAGATGATACCTATTTTGAAAAGTTAGTTCGAGATGCATTTTTTTTTTAGATTAGTATTGAGAAAAATACTGCCTACTACTCCGTACTCGGAGGAAAAAAAATGTTGTTGCGTAGTACCTAAATATAGTGATCAAACAATACCAGTTTGTCATTTGCATCTCTTGACAACCATATCTGTACGCCGGCCGGTAAATGGAAAATATCACAAAAAAAAAAAATAAACATAACCCAGAAAATAAACCAACGAAAATAAAAGTCCATGCGAATACTATACAATTTTTTTCTACAAGAAAAATTAGAAGGTAGGTAGTGATGTACTTTGAACATTTCCAAATTATTTTTATTTTTTAATTTACTAATAGGTATGCTTTGCTAACAGGTACATAATATAACCATTGTAACATAATTTTTCACAACCTTTAATTGATATAAATATATAGGTAATAATCTCAAACATCAGTACAAAAAAAAATTACCTTATGATTAACTGTAGCGTAGGATATATAGGTATTTATTACATCCTTACCTATACATATTATCAACAACCTCGGTACACTTATGGAGTAAGTACTATCTATTTTTAAGTACTGAAATAATCATTTGAATTGATGAAGTAAAGTTTAATTAATTTATAAATGTTAGTACTTAACAAATAACAATATATAAATTAAATAAAAAGTCAAAATTCTTATTAATAGATGGATTATAAAAATTAAAAATGCAATTTATTGACAAAAATATATTGTGTATTAATTTTCCTTGTGCCTAAACCTTACATAATACTGGGGCCACACATAGTGGTTGAACCGCTCTAAAAATTCAAAATTTTTGATTTTAAATGCAACCGCCTGAATGCCTGATATTCGTTCACACATACGCGGTTCAACCGCGGTGCGCGGTTCGCGTTCGACCGTATCATGTCGCGGTTCGACCGCTGCGGCTCAACCGCTATGTGTGGCCTCAGCCTAAGATTAAACTAAACTGCGAATAAAAAACAAATAAGAACATAAATTAAATGTTACGTTCATATAAGTAATTTTAATTTTTTATGGTGGGCTTTTTTTTTTCTTTATCGATTTTTCTATGGGTTTTTTTTCCGTGGGCTTTTTTTCTGTTGAATTATATTTTGTGGCCTTTTTACCCATTGGTTTTTTTCCGAGATTTAAGCCGGCCATATAGTTAAGTGACGCCCCTGTACACAAGCTGACCGATGAATTGCCTTAACTTGAATAGAATATATTAATAGTTTATTTTGTTTTATTAATACTTATTAATTACCATATACGACTAGTACCTACAGTCTTTTTTTTTCTACTTTATTTTTTCTGAGTTCAAATCATAAAGAGAACTGAGAAATTATATAAGTGTTAATGCAAAAAAGTTGTTAAAAAATAAATAGATTAAGTTTAAAAAAAATAATAGATTGCTTGAACCAATATTAAAAAGTGAAACTAATTTAGTTGAATCATTATCTGTACCTATTATGTACTATTTATGATTCTACCATCTCGGTACCTAATACTAAATATTTAGTTTATATAATTAATATGATTTGATAATTAATTTTATTTTTGTGTAGCCTTTTAACTTAACTTCAATAATATTGTTGATTAGTTGGCAGGTTGTAGTGGTTGTACCTATTTTATGCGCTACCATCCCTACCTATATATTTTGTTGTGAATTGTAAGAACATGTTAATTTTTATTCAAAATACGACATAGGTTTTTTTAAATCGTGTTAATTATATAATATACCTAATAATAACACACGCATTATAACATGATACATGTACGCATTATGTATTTAAAGAACATAGTAATCGAAAAAGTTTTATTTAAGATTTTAATTATAGATATTTTGAGTTGACAATGTTAAAGGGATCTATTATATTTAAGTTGTTATTATAGCTTATTTAGTTATATATATTATTGTAGTTTAAATTGAAGACAAATTTATTTGGTAATAAAAACTCGAAAATAAACTATTAAAAAAATTGCTATAATATAGATTTTAATACAATTTATTTTGTATATTAAATACTCTAAACTGAATTAATAATCAAATTAGCATCTAACGTTTAAACAATAAACAAAATAGGTATTCATTTTCATTTATGCATTTAACGTAAAATGAACTAATGATTATTATGTATTATTTATTATATTCGTTACAATTCATTCAATTTCTATCATATCGGTTTTAATAATATCGAGTTTTGCTGATTACTTTTTAAAATTTTAAAATAATTTTGTTCGTAAATCGTAGCCATTTTAAAAAATAGCGCAATCGTGATTCGTGATACCGATTACCGTTACACTGCCATACTGAACCATGGTCCAAGTATATTGAATTCCCTTTGCTTTCTACGATATGTCCCGAGGTTAACCGAGAGTGAAAACATCCGAGTTCGGCTTTTTTGAAGGACCTGAGATGTGATTGGATCATCCATTTTGTTGATCAAACTCTGAAGTCACATGTTCGCACTAAGCGAATTTTCTTTGTGTCTTACTTCAGGTTAAGTCCGTGAAAGTGGATTTTTAACCAAGTATTTTAAATTTTTACTTATAGTTAGATTAACGTAAGTTAATTGTTGCCGGTTATCCATTTGCAGACGGTAATTATCTTCTACCAACACTCAAAATGAACGCTGAAAAATTGAAAAAACTTAGCGACCAGGTGCGAATAGGCGGCAAAGGCACACCACGACGAAAGAAGAAGGTTGTCCATACAACAGCAGCCACAGACGACAAAAAACTCCAAAGTACTCTTAAAAAATTGACTGTCAACACAATTCCTGGAATTGAAGAAGTAAATATGATCAAAGATGATGGTACTGTGATACACTTTAACAATCCAAAAGCACAAGCTTCGCTTGCAGCAAATACTTTTGCTATTACGGGGCATGGTGATACAAAATCAATGTCAGAACTACTGCCCGGTATATTAAATCAGTTGGGCCATGAAGAAATTGGACAGCTGAAGCGTTATGCCAGTGGGTTTGCTAGTAATAATCTCATTAGTAAATCATTAATTGAAGATGACGATGAAGTTCCGGATTTGGTCGGTAACTTTGATGATGCCAGCAAAGAAGAAGTTGTAGCAAAAGGATCGTCAGAAGAAAAGACCGACAGTACTGAGAAATCTGTTGTTGAAGAAAATGCAGAGAGCTCAAAGAAGGAATAATAATTGGTAAACCTACATTTATTTTTAAGGTATTTTTTATGGTTCTAAAACATTTTAGTTACTGATTAACTTTTAGAAATGTTTCCTTTGAATTATCTTCTACATATATTTATAACAATTCAATAAAATAAAGAAAATTAACAAATATTTGTTTTATTTTTTCTTTTCTTTGAAATGTTATTTACATTTTTTTCACTTGGGAAGTGTACTCTTAAACGATAAACAAATTAATACATTTTGTGTATTGTTTCATTTTTCTAAACAAGATAAACTGTTTTGATATGAAATAATATAAATTTCCATTTGAAATACACAGCATATTTATTTATATTTGTATACAACTATACATCTCTAAGAATTGTAAACTGTGACTTGTAAATATTGCTAAAAAAACTAACTTTAGTGCTGTGAGCACCAATGTTTCTATATTCTTCGTAAATCTTAGCAGACATGGCAATCTTGCGTTAAAAATAATATAGATAAGTTGACTATGTCTTAACCTTTAATACATTATTAATGATAAAAATATTCTTATATAATCTTTTGGTTTCTTAAATTATTCCCTTAATTATTATTCTGATTTTAAAAGCTAAACGTTAAAAACTGATATAGAATTTAGTTAATTAACTTATAAATGACAGGAAAATATTACCGATTTTAAATATTATTTCATTCAAATACCTCAGCAATTTTATTAATTATAATACAATATGGTTATACTATGTGTTTTAACCTAAATGTTCAAACTTTAATTTGATAACTGAATACCATGTGTACCACAAATGTTCTAGATATGATAAGTCATAAGACTTATTTGACTTGCCTATTGCTTGCTAAAATACATAAGCAAAAACAATTCCTTAATAAGATAAATAAAAATATTCTCAGGGAAATTATTATTAATTTTGTGTTTCATATATGGAGTTTTGATATGTATAATAATCTTAACCATAACGATTATATTCATTTATTTTATTTTATTATAAAGTAATTTACTGTGAACACTGGAGTTAGTAGTTTTTACTTAATTTATTTATATTCCAAGAATTATTTGGAAAATATCCAAAATGCTTATAGCATTATTTTATATTTTTATTCTTACATAAACATGATGTTTCTACTTATTAAAAACTAAAAAAAAACCAATAGGTTTTTGTTATGTGCATACAAAAAATGTAATAATTTCTAGTATAAAAGGATAAAATGAATAACAATTTTTTTATCAAATAATTTTTCCTTTTGATTGTAATACCTGTGCTTTTATATTTCAGGATTGGTGGTGACTAAAACAACAACACATATTGAGAATATTAATAATTTGCAGTAGTGACCATATTCAATCATAACTATATTAAAAAAAAAGAAAAAACAATAGTATTCGACTCCAAGAATAAATATCTGTAAATTTGAAAATTCATTAATACTTCATTCACTTGTAAATCACTTTATATATTTTGTTCGGTGTACTTTTTTTTTGCTAAGTATAAATAAAATATACTATTATTACCTATTATTGGGTTTAATTTAATATATTTATTTTTCTATTTTATTTTTATGTGGAACTCTTATTTTGCATTTTTAAAGCATTGGTGCCTTGAATAAAAATATCACTTATAACATATAATATAAAATATTGTATACAAATGGTTATTTGTTTTGCATTTAATGATTTAATGAATGAATAATTGCAATAACAATATAATATATTATAGTGACATAGTATAAGTATAATGTGAAAATATATAAAATAAAGTAATTTATCAATTAATATTAAACTCCAAAAGATTTTTTAAGATTTTTTAAAGTGCTTTCTGAAACATATTTTGAAACGTAGTTCAGCAATTCTTTGATACCTGGAATCAAAATGATTATCAATTAGCGAAATGTAAAGAGCAAGGATTTGAATGATATATATTTTTTTTTCTTAATAATTTTATAATCTATATAAATTGTAACAATAAGTAAACATGATTGATGAAAAAAAAAAATTGACAAAAGGAAATTTATACTAAACCAATTTTTTAAATGTATAAGTTACAATATATTATTTTGAGCTATTTAAGAATAATTGAATTCTAAAGTTAAGGCATAACTTTAATTATGGTGATTATTTTGTAATGTACAAAAATATACTTACATGATACTTCATTACTAGAACAAAACATGACTAACATTTGTAGTCTTGGTAATTCACTAATGCCTATCAAATAATCTGTTATATCACATCCATTTTTAATGAATTTTATCCGTAAAATTCTTAAAATATCCACAAATAGATCATTGTCCATAGAATTACGTACAATTGATGGTAAACGTTTACCAGGAATTTGCTAAACAAATATATTTCGATTATTTTTATACATTTTAAGATATTAATATTTAAAATTTCACTCATACTTTTAAATATTTAAACAATAGCTCTGGATTATTTTTTAAGCTTGCCCAATCTTGTTTAAGTTGAACGTATGTTAGGGGAACAGGAGGTATGGCTATGTGTTTTTTTTCATTTTGAATTAAGTCTTGTTCCATAGGAATAACTTCTTTAGTTATAGTCGTTATAGGTTGATCTTTATAGTTATTTTCACATACTTCTTTCAATGTAGTTTGAAGTAAATGCATATTGTTTAATTCTTCTTGGTCTACTTGAACATCTTTGATATTGAGTGTACAGAAAGGTTTCTATGAAAAGTAAATAACCCAAATCGTATAATTTATTTATCATGAACATTGTTAAAAGATATTAAGAGTTAAATTTCATTTTAAATAATTTAAAAAAACATTGAATACTTTTACAACAATTGTACTAATTGAATTTTTTATATTATTAAACATTTATATAATGATTAATTCAAATAATATTTGAATACCATTTTTTAATATTATTACTTATTACTAACATCATAATATTTAACCCTAATATATTAACCTTGTTTATATAACAAAGTAAAAGTAAGTATAAAAATAGTTTAGTGAATTAAAAATAATACATTTTATATATGACTTGAAAGTAAATTAAAATATAATAATATATATGTTTTAAAAAATCTTATTAAAAAACCTTTATTCATCAAAGTTAAAAAATATTGCATAGAATAGATTTTTGTAAGTCAATTGTTTTGTATTACTATTGATTATAAATATTAATTTCCCATAACTAGGTATTCGGATCAGCATTCACCATAAAACTATCCAGTGAGGAATCTCTACTATTTATAATCATAATCATTGATATTACTTATTAGTTATTAGTAGCCTAAACATTGACATAACTCTAGAGTTGTACTTAGACTGATAACAATATACCAATGTATATTTAATCATAATATATACATAAACGAGAGGTATATCTAAAGAATATAAAAAGGGGTTTGATAATGGTAATGAAACATTAACAGTTTTATAAGTTGATAAATTGTTAGTATTCTATGGTTTGAAAAAATTTTAAAAGAATTTTTTTTTTTAAATAATGTAAAAATGAAAACTTCAAATAAAAATCAACAACTTATTTATCAATAACTAAAAATTTAAAATACAAATGCATTCTTACTTTAGATCTTAAATGTGGTGGTTTTTGTTTAGAAATTATTTGTTTACAACCATCTCTTTGAGGCCAATCCGGAGTAACACTTTTTATTGGTTCATCTTTACATAACATTTTAGAACTTTTATTTTGTAAGTTATTAATTGTATTTGTTTTTTGACATTTAGTGTCAGAAATGTTCTGCATTTCACTCTATTACAAAATAATTTATTTAATTAGTAAGAGCACAAAAATTAAATGTTTAACTAACCTGTTTGATTTTATTGTTTATAATTTCTATATCATTTTTAGCTTGTTTGTTATTTGGTTCTAATTTTAACACATTTAGTAAATCTTTTTTTGCTTCATTGTACATTCCAAGAGCCAAATAAGCTGAGCTTCTCCGTTGATATGTTTTAACATATGTGCTATCTAATTTAAGAGAAGATGTACAATCAATTATTGCTAGTTTAAATCTGTAAAAAAAAAAAAGAAACATGCTGGTACTTGTCTTGAATAATGTGTTTTTTCAAATACTTACTCTTTTGTTTTTAGATAGCACAATGCTCTATTGGCATAAAATATTGGATCTTTATCATAATATTCTATTGCCCTTGTGTACCTTAGTATAGCCTCAGCCCATTTTTGCTTTTGAACTAATGCATTACCCTAAATTAATTATTGATTATATGGTTATTACATTGGTAAGGTTTTAATCTGATGATTAAAGTATAATAGTTTTATTTTATATTGAATAGACACACTACAATATAATATCTCAATAATTAAATCATGGAATCGAAATAGGTATTTAGACATATAATAAATTTAAAAAAAAATTCCTTTAAGAATAAACAAATAAATTTTAATTGTATCTTTTCTGGTCAAGCAATGTGTACTGTCGTGATTTCACAGATTACACGTTCTTGAGTCTATATGTACATGCAATGATTAATGATCCTACTAGATCATGGAATCTGAATGATGCTCTATCCACGCTCAGGATCATCAATTACATGTTTAATGTTGTGCCAGTTACCTAAAAATGCTATTCTATCATTGTCATTAATGATAGCCGATAGGCTTACAATACATTGTCATCATAATACATAATACACGGATGGTATCAGATCATTTTTATAAAGTATGGTTCCTTTCTTTATTATTATTCAGTATATTTAGGCTTAAAGAGTTTCCAACTTAGGTTATCTACCTCTAATTATTTCTTAGAATGTCAAAGTACAACACATAACATTATATTTATTATAGGATATTAGAACATGTAGCAATTTTAATATTTTAAGCGAGATTTTAAGTAAGATGAAATCGTAGTGAAATATTATAGAAATTTGTATCAATTACCAAATTTTTTTCGTATAAACCATCAGACTGTCTTGATTGTGGTTCATTGTTTAAATAATCGACACTTGGATCATAATTATCATTTTTCTTGAGTTCATCTTGAGTATCCAGTTCTTTGCAAGCATTATCCTAAGAAAATAAATGTGAATATAACATTTGATATTTAATGGAATTTGGTTATAAATTAAAATACATACAACATCAAATTTGTCCCAAGCAGAGTAATCCCATGATGAAATTTTGTTTAAATTAGTTTTTGGTGGATTAGTTTTTGATGGATTAATTTTAGGTTTTTTCTTTTCATTGGGATTCTGAATATTAAATTGTTTGATAATATACATAAAAATATTTTTAAAGCAATTTAGATTTTAGTATATAAATTATACCGGTAATGTATGTTCTTTTCGCTTCATTTGTTCTTGCCAAATGTTCATATCACGTAAATAATTTGATAACTCTTCTTCATTCTCTTGTAACTGTTTCTTAAGTAAATATGGATTATTCATGCCAAAACGTTGAATTGAATACAAATCTCAGAAGTTTATATCCAAGTGAAACTGCAATATCTATTAAACAAAACCAGAAGATGAATACAACAAACAGATAATGCCATAATCACGATTTAAGATATACATATATATATCTTAAATCGTGGCCACAATTAAAAATGAAATAGTTATTATTGAATATTTTGAGACTTAATATCAGTTGCAAGATTAAAAACACTGATGACCGAGTACCAGGTACTACAAATGTAATTTATAATATTACAGTATGTACTGTGCGTCTGTGCACGAATATTGAAAATGAATAATAATATATTACAGACGATAGAATAATTAATACCTAATTTTTTTTTTTTAAAATCTAAGCAGAAGTCAGAAATAGAATAGGTATTCACTCACAGTCGTACAATAAATAATACACTACAGGCAATAGACACCATGTATATCCGTGGCAGGAGACGGGACAAGACAACTAAAGGAGTAAGGAACAACACTATGGACGTTAGAATTAGAAAATGATTTTCATCAATTTATGATGTGCTTCGAATACTGGAGACTGGAGTAGCTGGTCACGTCCTGTCGGCTGTCGACTGTCGAGTGATGAGTGATGACCATGACCGCCATGACCATCGCCACGATTGTAGTATCTATGCAACCGTGAATATCATTTTTCATTATCACTAATCAATTTATTATCAATATTAAGCCCACTGAGATAGATGAGATATACTTTAGCGCGGACTCGGACCGCAAAAACGAGCCGTCACGTTTGACGTTACTCCCACGGCCCCACCATCGAAGATCGAAGGGCAAAACATTCCATTTTTACAAGGCAAAATACGATGGAATTGTAAATAATTATTTACTTTTATTCATAATCGCTGAGAATAGCTGAGATATTTTGCTCAAATGTCTATACGAGTAAATTATCTATCGCATACTACTATAAAGTAAAAAGATAATAAACCATCAGGCATCAGCTGCCAAAACATAACAAAATTAAAAATATAATGGTCAACAAGAATACCTATAATTATAGTGGTGGTACCTATTTATTAATTCAGCCCCCTGTCATTTGAAATTATATATATCTTATCTATCTCAGTGGCCATAATGTAAAAATGTTTATCTTCCATAGTTGAACAAAATCTAAGACCATGTTATTAACAATTTATTATTTATGTTAAAAACCACGGTCTTAGAAGATCTTCTAAGACCGTGTTAAAAACTGTACTTTATAATGTCCTTGTTATTTTATCCACGTGCTTACATATTATTACAATTTTGATATGGTGATAACAATTTGAGAATCATACAACATGATTTTCATGTGATAAAAGTAAACATGTTTTATGTTAACTTGTAGTTTTTTCTAAAAAACTAAGATTGTTTTTAATTGTTATTACTCTGTTCCTTTTTAATTCTGTTGAAGTAAGTAATCATGGCAAAGTTTCGAAAAAAATTGAAGTCCAAAGGCAAACGATGGATAAAAGGACAAAGCTCTGTCACCAATCCAGAATCAAAAAAATATCGTTCACAAGCTCAAATGAACTTTTGCAAGCCAATGTTTGGTAATACTTAATATATTAGTTAAACTATTTCTAAATAATAAGTATAAAACATTTACTTTAATCCAGGAACTGTTCTAAATGATGGAAAAAGTTTATTAACTCAAAATAAATTAAAAGAACATGATAATATTATGAATAGTTATAGTTCTAACAAACCTAAGCCAGATGATGTTATGTCTCAAACTTCAGCAGGAACTTACAAAACATTTGAGACATTTGCTTCTGATTGGAGCTCATGTACCAACCCATCTTTTAATAGGTAAATAACTATCATATCTAATTATTTTTATATTTTAATATTTCATTTAATATCTTGTTCAATATGAACTATAAAATCATTCTCATTATAAATCAAAAAAACTATACACATCTAACTTAAATTAAAAATTATAGGTTGTTAAAGAATTTTAGTTCAAATTCTTATTTACATAAAGAAATGTTAGCCATACTTGCAGCATTAACTGAAGTAATTAAGGCAAATGGAGGTAAAGAGAGTTCTACAGAGTATTTTGCTGCTCTTGTAAGTAGACATTCTGTTATTTTATCATATTGAATGTACTAATATTTTTAAAAATTTTATTTTTAGATTACTACTTTACAAACAACCTTAAGTAATGGACAAGATGATTGTGAAGATAGTGTTACAGCTATGGTCTCGTTATTAAGTATGGGTATGAAATGTGTTCCTAAAGAAGTTCTTTGTACTAAATTTGGACCAACCACTCAAACATTATTAACAACTCTAGCAAAGTTCGCTGAATCAGATAATAATAATTTATTGAAATCGGTTAGTTTTGAATTCATTACTTTTTAAAGTTTTGACTTGTATTATAATATTTTTTCAGGTATTTAGTTGTTTATCCTTGCTACTTCGTATTCAAGAGAAAATTGTTTGGTCTCATAGTTCCACAGTACAAGTATATGATGCAATTTTAAATTTTATTATACATTCAAAACCTAAGGTAAGTTAAATTATTTAAAGTATTATATTTTAAGGTATTTAATAAAGTAATTAGTTGTGAAATTGCAAATTTATAAGTTAATGTTTAAACCTTTTTGAACAAATGAAATTGAATTTTAAACACAATTATTTTCAAGCCCCCAAGTTTCATGAAATGAAACACAATATAGTGAATTATAATAATCCACAAATTAAGCAACTTTTAAACTATTGATTAATAATTAAAAATTGATAGACATTTTTTTATCATTAATTTGTTTAATTCATATTGACAAATTTTTCTTTTGATTTTTAGATTCGTAAAGCTGCTCAACATGCGGTGTGTGCTATTTTAAAATGTAACAAAGATTCAATGCATCCTATGTCTGGTTATACTGCTACATATTGTACTAAAGTGTTAACATCAAGTACAATAGCGAGTAACACAACGACTATTCTTCATGTTCTAACTTTATTGAAGGAATTGATGCCAATTTTTCCTAAAAAAGAACTCAAAGTATAATATTATTCAATTTTATAGTTTTGTTTAAAGTAAATAAGTTAGATATATAAACATGCACTAATGTTTTTTTAATTATTAGCCTCTTTGCGAAGAAGTCTTAAAATTGATGACTTTAAACCATCCATTATTGCTCTCGTGTGGCTTTCAAGTATTCCATGGTTTATTTGTTTCTTATCCATCATCAGAGCTTGTTCTTTCATCTACACTGAACGCCAAGTTATTAATGGCTCTTTTTGATTATCGTCCTACACCAATGGATACACAACCTACTTTAGCTTGGTTAGCTGTCCAACAAGAAGCTTACATTTGTTTATCAAAGTAAAAATTACTCCTGTTTAACATTCTAAATGTAAAAAAAAAAAAAAGAATACGCATATATAATTATTACACTATTTTTTTCAGGAGTGACTTATCATTATGCATATCACACCTTAAAAGAATATTTAAAGTGTGTATTGAGCTTTGGATTAATGGAAATCCAGAATCTTTAAAAGCATCTGGCTGTACATTACGTACTCTAATTGAAGAGTGTATTGGAAAAGCTACTGATTCAACTTATCATCAAAGTATTTCCATCTTATTCAATTTAGTAACTCAGTGTTTATCGTATCAGTATAAAAATGCTTGTCCTCAAGTTTTACATACAATATCTACATTTTTCAAAGTAAAAATTATTATTTTTAAATTGTATTTATAAGCATTAAAATAAATTTATGATATTACAGTTTTATGGAAAATGTGCTCCTAGTATATTCTTAGAGTGTATGAAATCATTGGGACAGCTTAGGGATTCAAATGAAATAACATTTGTTAACGAATTAGAAATGACAATTGGAGCTGGTATCAGATACATTGGGCCTGAATACATCATTTCAGATAAAGTCATTCCATTAAAGGTATTACTTTTTATATTATAACACAGCTTTGTTAACTTCTAATAAAATAATAATATAATGTAATTTGTAATAGTCTAGTACATATTTTTCAGATGTGTTTAGTAAATGTACACGTTTTATTTTTTTTTAATAATTTAAATTTACAACTTATGATATTTTTATCTGTGGTAATCATAAGAGTCATAATTTAAAACTATTGAAGTATATATTCTATAGGAAAATATTAATTATTTTACTAAACAAAAATAAACTTGTATTAAATATTTGTTGGTTAGTATTTTATCCTTAAAAAAAAAACTTAATATAAAACTGATTTTTTTATATGCATAAATATCTTAAATTGATTTGTAAATATACAGTGAAATTTGGCAGTTATAAAAAAAAAAAAAAAAAAACGTAATAAGTAGTTATATTATTATTTGTATTAAAAAGGCTTTATTCATTAATTAAATATTTTTCAATTTAATTAATAATAAAATCATGAAAAAATAATAAAAATCTAAATTTTTATTTTAGGTGGATGATGTTGGAGAATTTAAGCGTAGTTGGTTATTACCTGTTTTAAAAGATAGCATTTCAAATTCTACACTTAAATGCTATATAGACAACTTTTTACCTTTGGCATTAAAATGTCGGTAAGTATTCAAATTTATTATATTTAAAATAATATTTCTGACCTATTTTTTTTTACTTATTTTAGAGAAATGTATGAAAATGCTTTAAAAGCTAATGATAAAATAACTGCTATCAGTTATGATCTTCTAGAATCACAAATTTGGTCATTACTGGCTAGTTTTTGTTCAAATCCTTCTGATATATCTACATCTTTTCGGGTAAGATATACCTTATGTTTATTTCCTATTTAAATTATCATTTTTAAAGCATACATTATGTATACAATTTACCAACTGTATAAACTAATTAATAGTAATCATTTTGTTTTAAATTAATTTGAAGCATGAATATCAATAAATAAATTATTTTATCAAAATGAATTATAATTGACTATGAAATTGAAATTAAAACTTCATTTTAATGTATCTAATCTTTCTGAACATCAAAAAATTGAAATTAATGATTTGGTGATTTTCACTAAAATAAAAATTATGTTACCATACAGGTATTAATTTATATTTTAATATCATATAAGATTATTGGTATAAACTTAAAAATAAGATAAACAATTACATTGCATACCATTTTATGTTAATTATCTTAGTTTTAAAGTCACATTAGAAAAAAATATTTTAATTCAATAAATAATTTTACAAAACAATTCACTTTTTACTTTCATAAGAGTTAACTAAAATAGTCTATTTTTGTATTAAAGTTTTAAAAGCAATGAAATTTTATAATTTATAATTGTTATTTACTAATTTTAAAGTTGTTGTTTTTACTTAAGTGTATCTAATTTTTTTTTTTTTTTTTTTGTTATTAAAACATAATTTTAATTTAAGTTTGAAAAGTTGTAAAAATAGAGTTACTGTAATTTTCTTTGGAAGTGGCCTATAATTTAGCAATCAGTTAATTCCTAGAAGGAAAAAATAGACAATTAATTAGTGTATTAGGTTCAGTAGATTACCTTTGTATATAACAATTTTGATATATCAAACTAATGTTTTAGATTATTGCCAGAACAATGGGTACTATGTTAAGTACTCGTAAGGAGTTACGAGATACAATTCTTGCATCATTAAGGAAACTTATAGATTCTGTTTCTAAAAATGATGAAGTATCTGAAGATAAACAGCAGTTGTCTTATTTTGCAAAAAACTTTTTACCAATCTGTTTGAATTTATATACTAACCCTGCTCATGGTACAGACGAACAAGCTACTAGATTTTCTGCTTTAGAAACAATCAAAGTAAATTTAATATATATATATATATATATATATATATATATTATATTTTTATTTTTATTAAATAACTGTATTACTTAATGGTTTCAATTTTTTATTATAGATGTATTTAACATTGTCAGACAATGAAATAAGAGGACAGTTATTTGACAAATGTTGTAATATGCTGGATAATTCTAAAGACGCAGATCATACAGTGATAGAAAGCATTCTTGATATTATTGGAGTATTAGTTCCTTACCAATCTGTTAAGACACTAAAATCATTTTTTGATTCTAGAATTTCTAAAGCTAAAAAATTGAAAAATTTTAAAGAAGAAAAAAAATATTTTAGGTATTTCTTATATATATATTATGCATGTGTGTGTATAATATGTTAATATATAATATATATGTGTTCATGTATTAAAATACATGTTTTTTTTCTATAGGATTCTGGAAGAAATAAGTAGTTCCAAATCACCAACATGTAATAAGTTTGTGAAAAAACATTTTGAAAATATACAAAACTTCATACTATCAACAGCTCAAAATGTTGCTGCTACCAGTCGTGGGGTAAATGATTATATTTTCAATGGTTTATATTTTAAAATTTTTTATTTATTAATATTTTTATAAATCAATATGTTTAGCCTCGATTACGATGTATAGCACATCTCTTAGATCATACTGATGCAGATAATGTGATTCAAAATATAATAGCTCATCTCCCTGAAGCTGTACTTTGCTGTAAAGGTTCCACTGTTAATAAACGATGTCGTGAATGTGCTTTTTCATTGATTAATAAAATGGCTTTATTAGCAATTAAAGTTGAAAACGGATTAGAAAACTTTTTAAATGCTTTATCAGCTGGATTAGCTGGTTCAATTCCAATGATGAGTTGTACTATTTTAGCACTGGCTTCAGTTCTCCACAACCGTAAGAGTATGTAATAAATTTCAATAAAAATTAATAACAAAATATGTATTGACTTTATTTTATTTATTATAGATGAAATTAATTCAAATCAATTTGAAATAATTTTAAGTAATGTTTGTTTACTTATTACAACTGGAACTAGAGAAGTGGTTAGCTCTGCTTTAAGTTTTATCAAAGTGATTATTACTTCATTCTCCAATGATCTGATGCCTTATCTTTCAACAATTGTAAGCCAAGTTGTTATTAAATATTAATGATATGTTCAATTAATATTTATATATACATGTATATTAATTATTTAAAAAATAATTATAAACAATCTATTAATAAACTAATTACTTCTATCCAATAAAAATTATTTTTAGAGGAATATTTAAATTAATCATATTATTACTTGGTCACTGCAGTATTTTTTTACAAATACTCTTAAATACAATAATAAAAATGAAAAATTCATCAATATTTATTTATACATATATATTTATTACCTATACAATTTTCTTACATAATTGAGTAAAATTGGAATGTTATTTATTTTTAGTTGAGTTCTCTTTCAAAAATGACAGATGATTGTAAACGAAAGTTTCGTCAGGAAACCAAAAATATATATCAAAGATTGGTACGCAAATTTAATACAGACCTTATTATACAATTGGTACCAAACACTGATGTTCAAACACATGTACGTTTACGTGCTATAAATAAAGAATCTGAACGATTAAAGAGAAATAAAGAAAAAAGAAATAAAGAAAAAATGAATGATAAAGCTGATGTTGATTTTAGTCTTAAAACTAAACCCAAAACGTATGTATTAAATATTTTATTTTGCTTTTTTTTTTTATTCATAAATTTTAAATCAAGATCATTAACATTAAACTAATGTTATTTTCCTCTTAGATTTGAAGAGATTTTGGCTGAATGTGAAGAAGATGATGAGTTGGAAACTAATGTAAATCAAAAATCAAAAGCTAAACTAGAAAGAGGCAGAAAGAAAAAATCTGCTGAAAATTATTTACATGAAAGTGAAGATGATATATTAGATTTTACTGAAGCAAATTCAAATAGAAAAATTTTGAGTTAGTTCAATTTATTATACTTAGTTATAATCGATCTTAGATCTTCCCACTCTTGTAATTATGCTCTTCTATTTCAATATGTTCTTGCCTACAATTCCTATTTCTTCAGCTAGCCACTAGGTACTCTGTTTTATTATCGTTAAAAGTTAAAAACAAACATTTAGACCCAATTTTTGCTGTATTTATTAGTTTATTTCCTATACGTTTTATCTTTTCTAAATCCTCACTATCCACGTATACTGTCTTATTGTAATCTGACCTAGAGTAACTCCTTTTAAAGAATTCATCTGTTGTAGGTATTATTTGTGCTTTATTAATTAATTTTTCTTGTGTTAAGTGTCAAAACCTAAAAGTGAACAAAATACAAATATTCAAAAATCATCTAATGTTGAAGATAGTATAAAAACTGCACCTGATGGACGGCTTATAATCACTGATGAACCTCAAGCACCTCCTAAAAAGTCTGGTAAGAATATATTATATACTATATGAATCTTAATATTTTTAATATTAGTTAAAACAATTACCATTATCAGCTGGTAAAACTTATTTTTATTTTTGGAATATTCTAAATTATCCATTGTTTTGTCATGTACAAAGTTATGATTTTTATGACCTAAATAACTCACCAGGACTAAAAAAAATTTTCAAAAAAAAAAATGCCATAATTTTAAATAATATACTTAATAAATGACCAAAAAATCTATTTAAATAATTAATAAACGATTATTATACATAAGTATAAATTAATTTTAAGTAGTAAATAAAAAAAATCTATAAATGTTTGTTTGTTTGAGCCATGTATACTACTATGCACCACTTATACTAACAATTGAAAAATATTGGTACCAAACTAGCTCGCGAAATTGTGTTATTTTAGGAATTTTCTAAAAATTTAAATGAATAATATTAGTATTATTTAGTTTGAATTAAGAACGGTTAAACAAAATGTGGTATATTATATAAGTGTCTTACTCACTAATAAATCTACTATTTAACTATTTGGTATTAGGTTTGTTCTATCATTAATCTTTTCTTGATAAATAGACACTTTATTATTTTAATTTTTTAATATCAAGGGAGTAGGTTATTGAGTTCTGTATACTGTTGATACAGATTTCTAAATAAGATAGAATTACAAATGGTACAAAATTAGCTTTAAATAAACTAAATTAATGTAATTTTGTAAAAAATGACTATAAAAGTATTTAACATGAATAAATAAGAAAAATTCTATGTTGAATGTAACACATTAATTGAAGCTTGGTTAGTGTTGTACAGAATTTAAAGAAAACAAAATATGTAAGTCATCAAAATCTATCTCTATTATATTATATTATTAAACTATATAGTATATTACATACTAATACCTATGTATTACAAGTACAAATTATGCATATTTTTATATTTTTTTTTCATCTTAAATAAATAGGTATTGAGGAAGACGATGTTGACGACAACTACAGTGATGATGATATGCCATCGACAAAACGATTAAAATATACACGTATGTTAAATTTAATATTTTTCTTATAAATTCTAATAACAATGTATATTTCAGCTGGCGGCAAGGGTATTCATCGACCAATAGATAAAAATATGGGAAAAGGAAAGATGAACAAACAGATAAAGAAGAATAAAACACAAAATCAACCGCAAGGATCTAATAATAAAAACAAAGGAAAGAAATCTAATGGAAGTGTTCGTCCATTTTCTTATACTGATTTCAAAAGTTATGGCGCTTCAAATAAGAAAAGGAAGAGAAATTAAAATATTCATTATTAATTCAAAATAATATTGTTTTATTGTTGATGATTGAATAATTATAATTAAATAAGTAATTAACACTTAAATTGTATGTTTGTACCCATAGTATTGATTTATTTTTTAGTAAAATTCTTGAGTATTTGAGTCAAATTGAATTAAATCAGGACAAATGCCTAAATTTCTAATTAAATCTTCTATAGTTTGTACATTGGAATTTCCCTTTTCATTTAATTTATTGAACAGTGATGTCAACGCCTCTTGACATACATTTAACCATTTTTTTGTTAGCTTTTCTATTTGATCTAAATTATGCTAAAAAAGAAGTGAATAAGAAATAGTTAATATAATTAAAAACATAATGTAAAGGTATATAATAATAATTAAAGATATTATCTGTGTTAAAATTAAAAAAAATAATACTGAGTGACTAAATTGTTTGGATTACATTCAACTAAATTTTGGATAAATATGAAGATGGTTGATATTGAATACAATGTAATTATTACAGTTAAAACATTAAAAAGTGACTAACTAATGTGGATAATCAACAATTATATAATTTTTTAAATGTTTGAAATGTATTGTAACACAATATGCACAAGTGAAAAATAAGCTTCAAATCTAGTTTGAAAATAAGATTAAAATAGTAAAGATTACCACTATATTCCATCAAACTTAAATTTACCCATTCTACCAACAAAAATTAGTTGTGTTCAAGTAGTACCTCTTTTCATTAATATTACTATCATGCACGAGTATTGATGATTGGTTTTGAATGTTGCAATACCACAAGGCAGTGGCGGTTTTATCGTGTGGGCAGCTGCACATACCAAAATTTCTGATGTCCATTATTTTAAAAATGTAATTTTTATACAAAACTAAGATGATTTATCATTTAATAAATTATAATGATAATTTACAATTATATACAATTCTATTTTCCAAATATGAGACTGAAAAAACAATTGGAGGAGACATACCAACATCTCCATCAGTACATACCTATCAAATTAATATTATAAAGATTTTAAGCTACATACTATAATATATCTACTGCTAATATTTAAGGTATTTGTGGAAGGTATAAGCAAAAATATTTTGTCCTAGAACCGCGCCTGCCACAAGATGTATCCAGTGGAACCTCGATAACTCGAATCTCTATGAGTCGAATTTTCGATAACTCGAAAGAATGCCTTGGCCCCTGCCTTACAATATATATTTTATATACTTTCTGTAAGTCAAATTTTAGATAACTCGAATTTTTTTTCGTCCCCAACCGATTCAAGTTATTGAGGTTCCTCTCTATATATAGTGAGATATAATACATTATTTTTATAATATATGGCTCAGTAGTAAGTACTAAGTTTTAAGTGCGTGCTAAAGTGGGTAAACTTAATTTGAGTAGAGTAGAATATATATATATATATATATATATATACTAAATATAAATGTTTTATGTGAATCTATAAATATGTATTTGTTTTAGGTAACTTTTAAATAATAATGTATGTGGCAAATATCAAGGTTATTTAATTTGTAGTTTGGATTGAAATCTAAAATTCATTAAACTTGATTAAAACAAATTAAACAGATGCAAAATAATAAATACAAAATTTAAATAGTAATTTTTAAAAACAAATTATTTTTAAATACTTTAGTTAAAACAAGACTTGGCATTTTAAATTAAGATGCATGTAAAATATTAGGGACAGTTAAAGTTTAAGTTAAAGTTTTAGTTCAAGTTTTATAGTTTAAGTTCAGCTAAAAAGGTACTTGAATTTTAATACTAAATAAATAGAAAATAAAAGTAACTGTTTAATTTTTTTAGAAAATATTTATAACATTATTTACTTACTACTCTTTTAAAGTGTTAATTTTTGAGCACATTACATCAATTATTAATACCTATTTTATTTTTAATGATTAATTCAAATAATTATCCAACCTGTTCACTATTTTTTAGTTCAGACATGAGCTCTTCTATAATACGACGTTTCTCTAATAAATGTGATGTTTCATCATCATACTCCAATTTTGAAATTGATTTGTCTTTAGTTTTAATATTTAATGTTGTTACGTTTTCAGCAAGTTCGGTGGATTTTGATGTGTCATCAATAAATTTTATTTTCTTTGAAATAGTTTTGGGGGTTACGGTTAGTGTACCTGTGGACTTCCTCTTGAGTCCTACTGTACGGCAAGGTGTAAACATTTTGTTAGTGGTACCTGATGTTGATAGCTTACTTAAGGTTGGCGATGGAATAGAATTTTCATTATCAGACATTTTACTCTATTTGTAGCTTCTTGTTTTACAATTCTGGTTCTAAATAAAAATTAAATAATTTACCGTTGTATAAGTATATTAACATATTATTTGTATAAAAAAATTACTAAATTATAAATGGAAATCAGTATTTTTTTTTTTTTTTAAATAATAAAGTTATATTTAAACTTAAATTATGTGTACTATACCTATAACTATTCACATTCATAAATAATCAAATTGATTATAGTGAGTACCTGTTAAATATTTATTCTTATTTCTTATGATGTGTATTAATAACAATTGATAGTGATTTTTAAACCATAAGCCATAACAAACTAATCAATAGAACTAAATACTTGAAAATATTGTAGTTTTAGAGAATTTATTGTTTGTTATGTGGCCTCATGCGGTAAAAACGTATTCAAGTGTTCAATATTAATATTGTACTGTTGTAGTGCTAAAACTATAATACTTTTTTTTTGTAATGTTATTAGTTATTACCTTAGATTGTATTATGATCTAAGATTAGTGTTCCTACAAATTTTTGATTATGATAACAGCGAGATATCAAAATCCCGGTGGATGGTATTTATTTTATCTTAGATCATAATGATCATATACTAGAATAGTATATGATCTAAGGTATTTATTTTGTGGCATTTGTTCGATAAATTATAAAGATCCAAGAAATGTAAAAGAAATCAAAAAGAAAGTCTTAGATCATATTATTTTAGTTATATTAGTATAATGAGAGGTGATATACTGGTGATATAAAGGTGGTACTGTTAATGTAAGTAGTGTAATTAGTGTTAGGTCTGTGATTCAATCACATAATAACATTCAATTATTTAAATCAACTGATAATTGATAAAAGTTATACTATAACTTAGATCCCGCGTTTTTATTCGGAAACTAATCACCACGATATTTATATCCTCCTCGGCCTCCCGTGATTTACATACGATTTGGTTAACTTTTGCTACCTCGAGTAGGTAAAAGAAATGGAATTTTGTAATTAATAAATGAACACAGCATTATTACTGACTTGAATAGTATATTAGTATCCTTAATTCCTGAACACAGTATTCATAAGTACCTATTTAAAATACCTACCAACCTGGCAACCTACCTTAAGAATAGGTATTGTTAACAAATAATTTTTTTTTTTATTTTAATATAAATTATAATTTGAAATTTTCTAAAACAAGCATCATTTTGTTTAATATTTTAAA
>VUJU01000165.1:106549-127682 GCA_009835225.1 Aphis craccivora | reverse complement strand
TTATTTAAATAACTTGTTTGTTTACCACATTCATATTTCATTTAGGTGGGCTCGAGAGGCTGAAGGGTGGGCTAAGCCCACCCAAGCCCCCCCTATTTACGTCTATGTAAACAACTTAATTAACTAACTCATCGTCTATCTATATAGTTGCGCAGCCAGGAATTCCGAATTACCCAAGGGGGTTATCTTTATCCATATCACTAAAATATATTGTCCCTGTATGAAAAAAGGGGTAAAAAGGGTTTCATATTTTGTGTAATATAATAAATTGTATTATTATAATATTAACTAACTATACTATATTAAATATTAATACTCGTCACTCGTGTAATTTCAACTATTTTTATCGAATGGCGGACAATTTTCCCCCGGACATTCCCCCCCCCCCCCNCGACTGTTTTTGGCGTTGTAGGACATTTTCCTCCCAACATATTTTCGATGCGGACATTTTCCCACTATTTTTTTTTTAAGTTTATTATTTAATAATACAATATTATTTAATATTTAAAAAGAAATTATTTTTTTCTAGTAAAATATAATTTTTTTTTCATAAATATAGGTAATCAATTATACTATAATTACCTATTATAGTAGATGTATATTTTTGATCTATTCAACTATTTGAAACAATAAAATAATAGTAATATTATATGTATTTAAAAGATTGTCTAAATAAAAAAGGAATAGTACTAGTAGGTATACTGTATTATTTACTAGTAACATTGAAATCTAAAATTGTCAAATGGTTGGCACGATTAAAGGTTTAGCATTATTGCCTCTAAAATATGTTAAGAAAGGTATGTACTATATATGCTAATATATGTTAATAATATTATTACAATAACTACTATTTTATACGTTTTATTATAGTAATTGTTTAGGTATGTCTGTGTTGTATTTTTTATCAAAAGACCTCAATGATCCAGATATCGATGAACTATTGTTATACTTTGATATAACGTACGCCAATAGGACTTACAAGAGAACTACTACACAATCAAATGGTTCGTCATTATGGTGATCTTCACCATACTTAAAAAATTCATAACTAGGTGTAGTTATAGATACACTTATAATTTATAAAATCAATTAACAGATTATAAATTAAGTTTCTCTCCACTTCATTATTTCTCGCGTTTTTCTGTTTTTCTAAATATTAAATACAACAAAATAATTAAAGTAGTGACATTAATTTATAAACTGTAATTATTATTATTTTTTAATTATTTGTGATACTTAGTAATTACAAATTAAAATGTTTGAATAATATTAATTTTTCACAGTAAAATACACATTAAAATTATGAAGAAAAATGAAAATAATAATAACAATCTTAATAGGTAATCAAAAAATAATAACAATTGTCAACACTAAATAGTGTTTTCAATAGTCGCTGACAACTGTCAGCTACTATTCAGTGGAAGTTTCCAAAGAGTACTGTGAGAGAATTCAGATTTCCATTAACAACATTCTATTAATTTTCACTTTTCCAAAATCTTTTGCCAATAACACACATTGAAAAATTATAATTTAAACTTTAGTTTATACTTAAACAACATATAATATCATGTGTTTTACTTCAAATATGTTTGTATTTTTTGGCATATGAAATGCTATTTTAGGCGCAATAGTCTTAACAATATCAAAAATACTAAAACTTCTCGAAACATGATCATTGCACATAGTCTCAGTACTAAAGAGTTTACCAAGTGAATATCGTGGACCTCTCAATGACAGTGACATAAATACCACATCTGCTTTTAACTAAAAAAAAAAAATTGAAAAAAATTTCTCTAACTATAAATTAAATTTTATCCATAACACAATATATATCTCAGCATTATGACATGCCATTCTTATTTTGTTAGGATCAATAATTTCCTATCAATACCAAGCTTCCATTTTCATCAGTTCAAAATGTTATTATAATATTTGTTTGAAAATTATTTTAGATAAAATATTACTAAATAATTACTTGATTTCATACAATCATCTAGTTTTTACTATTTACATTGTAATAGACAAATAAATCTGTTTAAATAAAAATAATAACTAAAACAAAACCCTAAATTAATAATTTAGCTAAATAGCAATAACCTTAACATAATAAGATAGGTAATTAATCCAAATAAACAGAATACATTTCTATTACAGTAGAAAATAAAATGGCCAGTTAATATTTAAAAAGAGAATTAATTCCTTAGCTGCCAGAAAAAAAAATCAAAATAATATCACCTCAACCACACATTTAATTGAATGTCATCTAAGATCAGATAAACATTGGCTAATCAAAATGTACACTTAATTCACAAAATATATTTATTTTATTTTATTCAATTTAATATCAGTGAGTATAAACTCGTTATACGTATAACATGTTAACATAATTTTTTTTCCTTATATAATAAAATATACGATAACAAATTAATACATTCATCACTTCGTTCAAAATCTAAAATTAAAATTAAAAATAAAATACTATAAATTTGAACAGCAAAAATAAAAAAATAATCATATAAAAAAAATTGTAAATTTCTTTTCTTCTTATATACACAATAAAAAAAATAAAATATTACAAATTAGACAGCAAAAAAAAAAAAAAAATTAATTAGATAAAAAAAAATTGAAATTAATTGAAAGGCCAACGGGCTCATAACATATAATACATAAACAATTTAAAAATATCAAAAATTTATAGGAAAACAAAACATAAACATTGTAATATAACTAAATAAAAAAGTTGGAACTTTTATCATTTTTTTTCTACTAATATACTAAAATATATAATCAAAAATAAAAATCAGAAATAAAATATTATAAATTTTAACAACAAAAATAAACAAATTAATTACATAAAAAACAATTAAAAATTAATTGAAAAGCCAACGGGCTTATAAAATATAATAGATAAAAAATTTAGAAATTTCAAAAACTTTTTTGAAAAAAAAACATAACTACAATTATTATTAATTTAAACTTTTCTTTCAATAGTCACTGACAATTGTCAGTTACTATTGCACTTGAAATTTCCAAAGAATGCTGTTAAGGAATTCAGCTTTCGATTAATTATATTTTGTTGAACTTCAACTTTTCCGAAATATTTCGCCAACAAAACGCACTGAAAAATTATAATTTAAAGTTTAGTTTATACCCAAATTTAACACCATAATATATTATGTGTTTTACTTCTAGTATATTTGTATTATTCGGCATGTGGTATGCTATATTAGGGGCAATCGTTTTAACAATATCAAAAATTGCAAAACCTCCCCCGACATCATGGTCATTGCTCATAGTCTTAATACTATAGCATTTATTCAGGGAATACCCGGGTCCTCCCCATGGTGGTGACATAAACACGACATCTGCTTTTAACGTTGGGTAAATTGAAAATATATCTCCAACAAGAAATTCAATTTTATCCGCAACACCATATATCTCTGCGTTATGGCATGCCATTCTAATTTTGTTAGGGTCTATATCAACCGCTGTAACTAAATAAATAAGTTTATTAAAACATATTAAATATTATATTACATTGTAATAATTATTATACCTTTTTTGCAAATCATTGCTAATTGGATGATATTTCCACCCGCTCCACAAAAAGGATCTAACACCACGTTATTTTTACACCGCTTTGCTATGCACCAACAGAAACGCAAGAATATTTTAAGATAAAATGTAAATATTTTATTTTCTTTCCCATTTAATACCGACTTAGGACTGTCAATATATAATAATATATATTTTTTACCTATATTTTGATCTATAATATTATTACAATTTTTATTTAATTAGCTTAATTTTAACTTTAAATAGCTTAAAAAAGTCAATAACTTTCTGGTTACATCGTTAAGATAAAATATTACTGTGGACCCAATTAGAGTATTATCTATAATAGGTATAATACCGCAAATCAAACTCTTATTTAACTTAAGTGATCAGATATCTTAGGACCCATCTCATGTTTTCCTGAAAATAGTTTTGTATTTCCTATTATGAATATTATGTACCATTTATTAGTCACGAAGTACGTGCACAACAGAGTAACATTATTATTTCTGGAACTGCTGTAGCCGCGTCCATACAACACTTCGACCATTTTTCCGGCGCGAGATGAATAATTCGGCTTCTTCATGAAATTAGTCTGATTATTGACGGACGGTTGGGAACTCCATTTCGGAGAGTTTTTCACTTTCGGATAGTTCCGATTCATATTGGTATGGATCAGTTATGACGTATCTGTGTTTACCGAAAACAAAGAATATTTCTTTAAAGCACGGTTTTGTACGCGATCTCAATACCGGCAGCGGGGGTTCGTCCGCTATAGAAAAAATAACAATACTTACACAAAAGTGTAAAATTCATAAATAAGTAGGTGGCTGTTGCCATGCACGTATGATATTATAATAATAAATAATAACACGACAGCCGTTCATTATAGCCAGTAAATAAAATTGTCAATTACAATTGTAACTGTTTGGCCAGCATATTATTATTATTATTTTAGTCTGTTATCCTGAGTGATTCATCTTTGCCTAACAGGAACCGCTGAAGCTATTATGAGTGTGAAATTTAGTCAGTATTTTCATTTTACGATGCGAAAAACCCCTAAGAAAGAATTTTTCAAAATTCAACCCCTACGGATGCTAAAAAAGATAAAATCGGTAAAACTTAAAAAAAATCGATAGAAAATTATATTTTCAACTTCGTCCGCTTCTACCCAGTCCCGAGAACGCACACCATCGACGTTTAAATGTCCTCACGGACGCCGGACGATCAAATCTATTATGAGCTACCAAATTTTGATATCACTGATAACTGATAATTTCTGAGATAAATAAGATATTATATTATTGTATATCTAATATTTTCCAATATTATTTATATTTTTTTTATATTAAAAGAATCTTAATAATAAAATCTAATTAAATACGTCCGGCCTGTCCTAAACAATTCTGCATATTATTAGACAATTTATAAAATTGTTTTATACCTACTGCAAGAAGTTCAAGGTTAGAATAAGTATTAGTTTATATAGGTAATGTTATAACATTATTTTTAGTTTATTTGTATAAATTATTAATTAGATACCTATATATTAATATTACTTAATAATTATCATTAAGACTACGTAATACATTTAATCGAAAAGGTGTTTAGCATCTTATTATTTTATCATAAAATAAAAATTAATGAATACTTACATTAAAACTATAATTATTGTTAGAATACAAAATTCTAAGTATAATCTTGACAAAATTATAATTTCAAATGGCAGGGGGCTGAATCAATAAATAAATACCACCAATATTTTATTCTTGTTGACCATTATATTTTTAATTTTGTTATATTGTGGCAGCTGATTTAGGTTTATTGTCTTTAATTTTTAATAGTACGAGATAGATAATATACTTTTATAGACATTTAAGCAAATATCTCAGCGATCATTCATGAAAATAAATCATTATTTACAATTCCATCATATTTTGCTGAGTAAAAACCAAATGTTTTGCCCTTCGACGGTGGGGGTAACGTTAAACGTGACGACTAGTTTTTGCGGCCGAGTCCGCACTCCAATATATCTTATATTCTTATCTATCTCAGTGGGTAGAGCAAAAGAGGGCGTTATGGTCTTCAGCGGTGGTGGTGGCGGATGTGGATGCGGTGTGTGGGCTCAGGGTATCAGGCAGGTATCCAGGTTAGGTTAGTTTAGGTTAGGTTTTTAAATTAGATATTTTTATTACCGGTACTAAAATCGATGAAGTTTTTGAATATTTAATATACATATAATATATATTATGCTGCTTACTTTTTAACTATTTGATCTTCTTATAATGATGTATTTAATAAAACATGTAATTTTAATGTTTTGAAAAAGTTTCAAAAAGGGAATAAACTATATTTAAATCTCTCAAATAGTTGCTAGATGAGAGGGCGGAGTTGTTGAAAGTTTCACACTGAATTTTCAAATAACGCGGTATGCTGTATTTTCGCTATACCATATACTAGTCAAAATGTCTGTGGCACGTCTGCTGCAGTGCAGTACGAATATTTTACTTGTACGTCGTATGGTTCAGAATGTTTTGTTAACAAACCTATTAGTAGATATGAAATTTAGTCAGTATTTTCATGTTATGATGCGAAAAACCCCTAAGAAAGGTTTGAGAACTTTAGGGTTTTTTTCATTTAATTATTAAAAATGATTGGTTATTACTATAAAAAAAATCACGGGTTAAGTTCTTCTCAATGCGATTTAAGATTTTGGTAATTTTGATATAAATATCGAGGGAGAAATTTTGTCCAGCGCAAAACAGTTTTTAACTATGTTACGCGTGTATAAGACTGAGACAACACATGCAGGTATCACGTCCTCTTAATAATATTTTGTAATATTACATTGATAGTTGATGGATTTATGCAGAATAGGGGCTTATATAGACAATTTTATATACAGATCTGTAAATGTTTTTCTTAATATTAGTGCCACATCATAGACATATAATATGTCTATGCGCCACATTGATATTTGATAATACAAGCCGTAGATTCTTCATAGACTTTATAAGGTATAAAGTTTATGGGATTCTTACGATACTAGGTACGTTATCATCTCTGTATCCAAAATAATTACAATTTAATAATTTTAGTTGTATAATATTGTTAATAGTTATTAATGTAATAAGTTAAATGTTGGTAGTTAATAATACATACAAACTTTTGAATTTGATTTTGTGAGAAAATATTTTTCTATAACAAATAACACAATATAATAATATTATTTTTACTTTTTGGTAGATATTTGGTTAGATGTTAGCACCAGCTTATCTGTAGCAGACTTAATATTTTATTGAAATATCTAACAACAATGTCACTTAGGGAAGCGTTTAAACCTAAAAGTTTGAAAATATCAACTACATTTATCGATGCTGATGGGAGAGAAAAACAGGTACATATTTAAAAGAATATCAATCTCATATTCTCATATTAGGTGTCTCTATCTTGTAAGTGTATACCTAACATAACAAATTTACACTTAGCAGTTCATGTTTAGTTTTGTTAGCTTTGATATTTCAATGAATTAATCTATTATGAAAATTAATGGTAGGAACAAAATCTTTTAATTAAAATTCTTTAAACTGAGTATGAAAGAAGGAAAGAAACTGAAGAAAACTTCCAAAAAGAGTGTGAAATTAAAATGCAAGAGTAATAGCAAAAAATAAAGTACAGTCAGTTTATTGACACCTGTTTTAATTTTATTTGTAAATAATTTGGATTTTTTAATATGTTTTTTTTAAATTATGTATTTTATCTTATTGAACTTTTTTGATTTCAAATATTAGTTATCGTGCAGAGAATAATGTTGCATGCATCATAAGTATTAACTTTTAATTTGTTGTTGATGAAATGGTGGCATAAAATCTTTTGTTGTTTGTAGGATTGTAGATGCATTTTATTCACTTCCAACAATGTACTTACACTGTCATGGGCGTAACTTGGGCAACTTTTATGGTAAGGGGGGTAAACATTATTTTATGTCAATATACCGTATACTTAAAGATACTTAGAGACTAAGTATATCTAATAAATGCATTTTACAAAATATCATAGGGGAAATTGCCCCCTCTCGTCCTCCCTCAATTTACGCTTATGTACACTGTGTTACTATTAGATTTTTGTTTTCATAGCTATTTGTTTTATACACTAGATTGACTTGAAATTAGTTTATTGTATACAAGCATTTTTTGATAGAGAAACAGTACTCGAAGTACCAGTAGAGGACGATACTGAACTTAAAGAAGAATTGGACAATATTAGAAACATGGTGGAAGCAGCTAGAACGAAACTTAGTAAAAAAGCTAGAGCTGTGGGACTAATGAAACGAAAACTTGATCAAATTCCTGACAGAGCCGAATTAGCTCAATATCAAAGACGATTTGTTGAACTGTCCAATGAAGGTAATGCTTCTGAATGATTTTTTTCTGTACTTGTTGATATTTTAAATGTTTTAAGTTTTGGTGTTTTGTTTATACATTAATGTTTATCTAGTATCAGTCAGATATTGATAGACTAAACGACATTATGCTCTCTACAATACCTTTAGTGATGTTCAAATGTCCTTGAATAATGAACTATCGCTATTGAGTTCAATTCTAGATGCTTATCTAGAGTATATGTTGTTTATCGATCGTTTTATAGAATATATTTTTTTTTATTGCTTTTATTTTAATAAACCTTTTGTATTTTAGAGTGGAAAAATCCTCAGATTCAAAAGAACGATTTTTGAGGCAGTTGGAAAATATAGACGTTAGCGTAAAACAAACTTTAGACAGGGTAAGTCTTGGGTACTCATTTTATTTGACACTGGGCCTGGTGAATTTTACAGTATGACCATATTTTGTAGGTGGAAAATAAAAGAAATAAAGAGCAAATTATCAAGTCTAATTTAAACAACCAGTTAGCTACTTGTATGTCAGCTCACCGGCAATATTTAGCTGCTGTAAAGGAGCTTGAGACTGAAGTACAAAAGAATCTCCAACTTCAAGAGCAGATTGATCAGCTGCAATTGAACAGTGAATCAATAAACAATCGTTAATACCTGTTTAAGTAGTATACATTGTGTTCAAATTATTATTTATTTTTTTATTTATATATATTTTAATTATTAAAACAATTAAAAATGTTTAAAATCGTTAATAAATATTAAATATTATTATGTATAACAAAATTTCTTAAGTAACAAAAAAAAAAAAAACGTGTGATAACAAATCTATTGTATTTAAGTGTACCAATCTAAACAGCTATGGAGTAATCTGAATGCTTCTGTGGGTTGTTGTTTGACACAGGTCTCGACCACAGTGTCGATTTGCCTAAGTTAAGTTTCTTCAATGTGTCCGAGTTATTGCTGTCAGTCTCTGCTCGACGTGTACTAGTCGTAGGGAATAATGATGTGTTGGCCATCGAGGAAGACCTTTTAGATCTATTGGTCGGGAACCATCTAATCAAAACAATTTGAAGAAATTCTGATTAATAGAGACAACAGTTTTTTATCTCTTACGTGCACCGTTTTTTTTTTTTTACCTAGTTTGTGTTCGTCTTGGCAGTGATTTTTGTTCAGTTGGTGGTGGAGATAAGTCCGATGATGTACTGGACTGTGCCCGGCTGTATATGAAACCTGAAAAAAATGTGCAATAGTATATTCATTAAACAACCGTCAAATAAGACACAGTCTGTCAACAAACACGAAACGTAAGAAATTAAATAATATTAAAAAGTGATTAAAGAAAGTCATATTGTAACGTGTTTGTTTATTTAGCGATATCACTTTGGACACTCGCTTGTAAGTTTTGTTTTGTTCGGATGATTGGACGATTCAATCCTACTTGACGTCATATTTTGTTCGACATCTGAATCCGAATCGTCAATATTATGTGCAGAATGTTTTTCGTACAAATCTTGAGCCGATCTGTCGTGTCTGTTTTTGAACATCTGAAATTTAAAAAATTAATAATAATGGTACAGAGTATATACTGATTTATTTTCGTTTCCAAATGTTTGAAAAATAATAAATTTTGTTACGTGTCTTTATAAATAAAATATTTATTTTTTAGCCTTTTTTACAATGAGATAGTTTAAAAACTATTTTGTAACAAGTAGTTATTAAGCATTATACATTTCTTTATAGATAGGTAAAACGTATTTAAAGTGTTTAGAGTTAGATGATATTACTATTCATTTATATCTAGATAGGTTTTCGGATTTATTGAAAAACACAGACTCAAATAAAAAACCTTGATGAAATATTGTTGATACCGGCTGGCTGTACTTTTTATAAAAATATACAGGTACCGTTTATACATAGGTAAGCATGTCCAGTGTTCTAGACACCTAGACTTTAGTAGATAGTTTTTACATATGACTTCTGAAAACGTATTTTAATTCAATATTAAGTTAAATTGAAAACGATTTTTCTTTCACAGTTTGAACTCTTTAACACTTAAAAAAATTGTATTTAAGATGGTGACTGTTAAGAATTGTAGAATATTGTAGCTAATAGTATTGAACTAAAAAAATTAACTGATATACGTTAAAAACTTAGTGAAAAATTTAAATCAGTTTTCAGAAATGTTATTGGATAACCACATTATAAGCTAATACAATTTGTACAATGACGATATTCTTAGAAAATAAAAAATAAATAATATTCTATTATATTTTTTTTTTTATAAAAGTACCATTGTGCCAAATGCCAATATGAATACACGTCAAAACTTCGTCTTATTAAAAATATATTTATTTATTTCAATAAAACTCGATAGATTTTAATGCATTTTTGGGATTATAGTCTATCACGAAAACTGGTTTTAATAGTGAGTTATTTTTGAGATTTTAAATATATTTTTGATTGTTTTTTTTTGTATTTAATTCACAATATAAGTTGTTATAATATGACCGAATGAGTTACTTACCTTTGGTGGGTGCGAAGGTGGCGCGTAATTTTCATGGACAGAATGCTGGCGCAGCGTGAGGTTGTGCAACATTGGCATGGATCCGCGTTGTGACTCGTCCACCGGAAATGTGGCGTAAGGCGATATATCGGCCGACGTCTCTGTTTATCACATTGTAACATTATTAAAATATTCGTATAAACGGTTTAATCTGCGACAGTGTACACTGCTCGCTATAAAATTACGTCATTTCGAGTTTAAAAGTCTTAGAAATTGTTTTGTTGACACAAGTGTTTTTCCGTAATGCTTTTTCGAGTTCGAAGTTTATCGAAATCAAAATTCTACCATCACCAACAGAATCGTTATATTAACACGGTTTATTCTAATAGATATGATCAATAAAAATTTAATCGTAAACGGAATTTTCGAAAAAAAAAATCCCTACCTTCATATAGGTTTACTTTATCAGTTTATCTGCACCTATTAACGGTATAGCACATATTAATACCTATTATTTATTTTTCTAAGCAGGACTCAGTTCAAATTTTTTACCTCACGAACCTAGATATAGCTACATAATATAAAATGATATTCATTCGAGTAAGTGACGGACGAAGTGCGACCGACTGCAGCAACGATACTTATTTCGACTTATTCCAACCATATCTACGGGTCGCAACAGCGCGACCGATTGTCTCTCCAGTCACCCATTAAAGATCGCGTACAGTCAGTAGCAAAGGTCGGTTTCTATGGCGTATACTTAAATATTTATCTTTATGACAGTCAAACCACGGACAAATGTCATCATTGATTATCTATAGAATATTCTATAAACAATATAGAACTATAGACGACTGACACACACACACCGAATGTAACTACCTACAGCGATTTATTCGATAAAGTAGACATTCGGTTTTTTATTTTTTATTTTATAAATTGTTACAAATTGTTTATACAATAATTAAACCATATCAGTGTTACGATTATTTCTTAGCTCCTTAGTCGACTTGTAATATAAAAATATCTCCGAAGTGCTATTACCTCAACACCAATTAGACCTCTCTAGTCCACGTCAATATGGTAGCATTAAATTATCACTGAGGGGCACATTCACAGTTTGATCGAAACGGATCAAAGTATCCTTATATTGTATATATTTTGTACGTACGATTGCTATATCATCACTTACCAGGAATTTTCTCGGAATTGGTCAGCCCCACTTTGTGGATAGTCGCATAATATTTCTGATTTTCTGCACTCCTCCTGTCACGTGTGTCACCGGCACCCTGAGCTGGTACACTATCCCGTTCTGAAATGTATATTCGTGTGTCAACATAAATGTAAGAGGGTATATAAGGTCTATATATGATATAAAGACTGCCATGACAAAACTGATATTTTGTTTATTTTGTCATGGCGCCCGACTGCCGACTGATCTGTGTCGTTTGAATAATGGTGATAAACCAATTATATAACAGACTTATTTATTGTATACGATGGGTATTAACTATAGATAATCAAAAACTTTAATTAATATTTTTACTTCTTAACTATCTAGTAAATAATTTAATTAACTCGAGATCTTAACTATATAGTTTAATTGATTGTTAAAATAACTTGAATTTTTTTTTGTGAACCTAGATTTTAGGTACAAACCAGGTTTTAACCTTAAACAGTGGTGGTGCCACGGTGGTACCTACACACTATACACAGTATACCTATGTTACAGTAAACATACTGGTACTTAATGAATATTATTGTTAATACATCGGTATTATTTTCTCGGTACCTATACCGTAGAAACATAAACACCAGCGTCTAACTATCTAAGTGATGGTCGTATTATTTCAATAATAATTTTCGTGCAGTGATATCAATATAGACACGACGAAAAAGTATACTTGAATATGGAAGCCGTACTTCTTTTCAAGCAGACGAACGCCGTGCAAACGACCGCAAGAATGGCGACAAATGTTCCTAACACGGGAATAGCCATTTTCATGTCCATGTAATAAAACGGACGAGATATTTGACTCTTTTCGACCAGCTCCGGCGGAGGTTCTTCTGCAAAATGGATGAACAGAAATGGTTATTGAACGGAGTAAATAAAAACAACAAACGATTTGCCTACAAATTTGGCGATATGCTCACCTCCGTCTTCTGTCAGCGTGAAAAAATAATAGTCCGCCAACGTCGATCCGGCGGCGTTATGGCCCTCTACTTGCAACTGGTACTCAGTGGCGGGCATTAATCCGGTTATCGTGAACTTTCTCTGGTTTCTCAGGTTGTCGGCAGCTGAAACGGTTATTAAAGAAAATTGCAACTATAATATTATGACAGTTGATAAAATAATAACTATTATCCTACAACAGTACAACGTAAATAATATTCATTAGTCGTAATTCGTTTATTTTATTTTACACCGAGGTCCGAATACATAAGATTGTACACAATAAAGATAATATTAAAAAAAATAATAACATCAAAAATATTGAAAATTGATAATATAATAGATGATAAATTAAAGTAAATCGAGGTGGGGTTTTATTTGCTAGGTTCAACAGCCTATAAAGAAGTGATGAGTTATAAGTTAATTAGTAAGTATATATAGACAGTTGATAAAATGAAAAGTTTGAAAAAAAAATGGCGGTGGAAGAGATGGTAGGCGTAAATCGAGTATGATATGATGAAAAAATTTTAAAATAATTTTAGATAAAATTTTTAGTAGAAATAATAATATTCGGAAATAGAACGCACACTACATAGTTGAGTATATACGATCGGAAAATGTCAAATTAAGAGATTTTCAAATGGAAATTTAGTCTACACGTGGAGGAAAAGGGACCTTTAATATAGATAGGCAGCAAAGTATATACGAATTTGAACTCGACTTTCTCGATTGCTAAGGAATCATCTTAAATAGCTTAGGAGGGGTATCATATATAGAGAACATGTATAATTATGAATTATCATTAATTGCACTTACTCGTGGTCCAGTGTGGTTGCAACATTGGTCGGTGTCTTATGACAAATCTATCGATCGGACAATCGTTGTCTGGCCATGCTTCCAGGTTTAATCGTAAGTACGTGGAATTGGGCTTCAGAAACAGCAATTTCTTTGGCACTCCAGGCTTACCGCCTTTCGTCTTAGCCGTCACCACGACGCTGGGCTTGGAGCTGCCCACCTTGTTGTTGGCTACGATGTGCGCCTGATAGGTCTGGCCACACGCCAAGTCCTACAGACCAATATTAATCGTTTTTATAATACTTGTTTCCTTAATATAAATTGTTGGATGAACACACTCACGTTCAGATAGTGAGACGTCGTGTGTCTCGGGATAGAAACTTGACGATAAGGACCTCTGGGGTATAAGTGGTACGTCATAGTGTAGCCTGTGATCGGAGCGTCGCCGTTGGACGATAGTCGCCAATGGAACACGAGAGTGGAGCTAGTCGCTCGAGCGGTGTATAAGACGGGCGGTTCCGGGGGCACTGCAGAGAAATAATATTATGAACTAATAAACTTTACAGGGCTATAATGGTATTTAAAATTATGTGATACCAATAATGTTGCAGTATTTATTGTAACTATATGGTAGCGATTATAATATATAATTTTGTTGTTGTAAAAAAAAAAAAAAGAATCAACTTTTTAATTCCTTGATTAATCCTAAAGAAGACGGTATAATTTTATTAAAATTAAAAAACCGATGAAATTAATAAATTTTAAAAAAAAATAGGGACAAGGTATGATTACGATTTATAATTTTATTATTTTAAAGTGTTTTTTACTACTATAATTTTATAGTTGATAGTGATATACTAATATATATGATATATAATGCTTATATTGATAATTCAGTATACTGTGATTATTATATTTGTTCAATAATACGATTAACGAGTCAAAAAAAAATTCATCGTTTTAAATGAGTGAGAGACACCGATTTGATGACTGACCCGTGGTCCTATACGGTGCAAATTTCAATTGACTTAAGTTTTGGTAGACACATACAGTTATAATATATAAATATATTCTAAGATTTGTTTTGTGCTGAAAATGTATTGCACCAAACTCACCTTGAACGATTATTTGATAAATTATTGCATCGGCACCGTGTATATTTTCCACGTGACAAGTGTAGTTGTCGCTGTTCGATCGTTGGAGAGACGCTATCGCCATATCACCGTTTTCCATTACTTCCAAATTACCATCCCAAGATTGAATAGCCCTGTAGCTCTTTAGCCACTGTCGCTTGATAGTGGGCTGTCCAACAGCTGTACAAGGCAGTTTTATGGAAGTCCTCCAAGGTCTTTCGATAAGGCCGCCGAAAGAAACGATTTTCGCTGGAACTACTTGAGTGACAACAAAAACAGTGAGATTTAATATTGTAAGTTTTCTATCTATATTAATATTATAAGAGTTAGTGAGTTTCAAATACTCTAATCTTGGAAATAACAACTTGATCAATTTTAATAAAAGTAATATCAATATATTCGTTACAACTCGAAGGGTATTTTCAGGTTTTTTTTTTAACCTTTTATAGGTTGGTATAGGGTGGCTTACATATCTATTTAATTCATGTCGGTTCTTGGAAATTGAATAATTTTTTCTTTGCATATATTTAGAGTTGACATTGGTTTCATTAAATTGGTATAAACTATTTGAACCGCCATGCGCTGCTATGGTTTTTTTTTTTTTAGATAAAAAAGATTAATATTTAATTTATTGTTATGTACCTACCTACAAAAAAAGCAATGTCTTTGTGTTTGTAGCTTATAGACTACTAGACCGATTTTGATAAAAGTTTCAAATTGTTTTTGGAAAAATTAGGAAAGTTTTGAGGGTAAATTAATCCATGTTCGAAAATATACAAATTTATTATACTACCTAAACAAAATTCGCCATATAGTACTGTATTTTATGTTTGTTAACTGTTTTCCTGGTAAAAGTTGGATTATAATATAGCTATAGTAACTTAAAAGTTATAACAGTTATTTATTTAAATTTATCTACCTACCAAAATATAAGTAAAATCAAACTGTAAATATCATAATACAATGTTTAAATATATTGTGTTTAAAAAAAAGAATATATAGTTTGAAAAAAATCAAATTTGGTTAATTTTTTGTAATTACTTCTAAAGTAAAATCAAATACACAAAGACATTATTGGTGTTGACTGATTTAAATTTTTAAATTATTAAGTTTTTAATCAGTTAAACTTTTATTGTGAATCTCAAAAATATTATGGTCACATTTTATGAGCTCTTAGTGCCAGGAAACAGTTCTATTATAGTCTTCCTAGGAAGCTTGAAAAATGTCAACACTGATGACTAATGTATAAAATAATTACCTACCTAGTAGTTAAATTAATTATATTTTATACATGTACTTAATATTTAATATTATTTCACTTTGACCGATATCGTATCAGTATGATTTAAAGATATTGTGCTATTCATTATTACGTATTATAATATATTTGAATATCCTTTGATAATAAAAATTATTTTTTTTTTACCGATTTTGGTTTTTATCAAACATTGTCTAAATTATTTATTCTTTTTTTTTATTGATGAAATGATCTTGTGCAGAACCATTCTATTATGCGTGAATACCGATAGATAATTAAAATATGTGGTGCTTATAGCTTGCTTACTTCTGGTCGTTGATAGTATCTGCGTCGTTATTTTTGAGCTCTGGCCTTCGCCAATTTTTGTGGAAGCCGTCACCCAAAATTGGTATTCCAAATGTGGCTGTAATGCTTTGGCTTCGTACGTCAGATGATGACTTGGCAATGTCCTCTTCATATGGTTCAATTCCTCTTCGCCTTTCATAACTCTATAAACACACACACACAAATGTATATATATATATATATATATATTACAGTGTTGTAAAAAAAATTACTTTGGAAAATTTGTTTAAATTATTTTAGTCAATTTATCACGTACTCAAATACTTAAGTTAAATTTCTCATAATATTATACTGTGTTATATTATTTTTTATTATTTGAAGTAACATTATTAATTTGAACTATTAATACGATATTTGTATACCATGTGACAGATATCACTTTATCAGTAATTACTAATCAGTATCTTCTATACTCATAATAATTAATGATTAAATAAGATTAAATTAATTTTGTTATTTCGACATGAACACAATCGTACTGCGTTCAATTAAAATTTGCTATCATAATAATAATATGTGAATAATCACACAATTAATGTTATAAAATAATAAAACGTGAACCACTTGAAAATAAAAATGTATGTGTTTAATATTGATAATGTATTTTTTGTATTCACATAAAACTTAAATTATTTTATACATGGGTAATAATATTAACACAATATTATTATGGCGTTACCTGGTGTACAAATTGTATCGCAGAAGAACACCGTTTGAATACTTTGGAGGCGACCAGGCAACTGTCAACGATTGTGCAGACGCAACGGCGATTTTTATGTCTTCTGGCGGTCCCGGTGCTAGTACGGTATATAATAATATATTATAATAACTATAATAATAATAATATATAACAATAGGTATGTTTTTGTGGTTTTCGACTGATTTTAGACATTAGTCATTTTTACATAGGTCTAAAATATTACTGTTGATCATCATAATATCATATAATCATACCGTCTTGATCGGTGCAACACATGATCGGTTTGGAGTTTTCGCCGGTTCCGATTCGTGTATACGCGGCGACCTTTAGTGTGTAATTGGTGTATTTGTGTAGTCCTGTTAGGACGATGGTCAGAGACGGTGTTCTTCGGTTGCCGATTTCAATGTCGTCATCTGAAACATGGTCAAGTTATTATAAATTATTATTATCAATACGGTATCTTTAAAGGAATGCAAGCGACGCAAGCCACTGATCAATAGACCACTGTATATATATACGCTAATAAACGCCTACCTCTATCTATGGAATCGTAAGTGACAACGTATCCTTGGATCACTCCGTTCCAGTGTTGCATTTCTGGATGTTTCCAAGACATTTGTAACGTTTGCGAACCCAATGACGAACAATGCACATCTAGTGGATAACTGGATGGTACTAAAATATGATAAAAAAAAAAAATAAAATAAATAAGCATATAGATACAATAGATGAATATTAAATAAATGACACTCGTACAAAAGAGTATTTTATAACTTTTTAAAAATATTTTTTTTAGTAATCAATATTTTTAAGTTATAACAATACGAATTTTTTTCTGTTTTATTGTTATTTTTTTTTTAAGTTTTTTAAATGACAGCGTATATGTTTATAATTTTCATATTTCAAACCAGATTATTTTCCTGTGAAATTCAATACTAGAAAAATAACTAATAGTAATTACTGGTTTAAAATTTGATTTTTTTTTATATATTGTAGTCTTTAGAAAAACTAAGCATATGCTCATGTTAATAATTTTAAAACCACCACTAATTAAAAATGTCGTTATAATATATTAATATGTGTACTGTGTAGTATTTAAGGATTGTTATTTTTCACGAAATATAATATATTAGAAAATAAAAACTTGGAAAATTTAACATTAGTTTTTAAAGTTTTAAGTATACAAAAATAACTAAATAAATAAATAAGTACGAGTAGGTACAGAGTAAAAAAATAAACCATGAAAATGACTATCACTAGAGAACTAAATTACAGAGCGGATGTTGCGATATCTAAAATCGTTACCTCTACCGCATCTAATTTATTACGACGTTATCTTTCTCGTTTTAAGACAAATTGAATATATTTCTAGCAGAAAAATGATTTCCATAAATATAAAAATATGAACTATCCAATGAAACATAATAATATGTACCTGTTGATAAATATTTAAGAATATGCATTTAGTATTTACTATTCAAAATATTCGAAAAATCGTAAAAATGAGTATATTTTTTATTTTATTCGGGGAGTAATTTTCAATTAGAGTTGAGAAATTTGCATTCAATAAGACTTTATATTTACGCATAATCCACTTCTTAAATTAAACACAAAAAAACACGTGAATACCGTCTTCCATAGTCTGCGCTGTGGTGGGTTCAGATAGCGGTCCGTTACCGACTTCGTTGAACGCTTGCACCACAATCGAGTATCTTTTAAATTTGATCAAATCTGCCAGTATAAACTCGCCACCGTCTTCCCCGTCACCGTAAACCGTAGTCATGTTGTGGGCCATGCTATCCATGCTAATTAACAGAAAAATGTGATAATATTTTTAATATCGTTCGTTATTTGTACTTTGTCGTCTGATATTTACTTTGCTTCTACGAAACCGATGTTGTACCCCAACACTACGCCATTCCTGTATTCCTTTTGTGGTGGTGACCAAGTGACAAGTAACTGCGTAGACGACAAAGACCGGACTTCGATTCTTGCCGGAGGGCCACTGGGTCGTTCGGGATTAGTGATCGCAACCAGATCGTCGCTGGGTGAGCTCCAGCCAGCATCTCCGGCCGCAATCACTCTTAACAAATACTTGGTGGCTGGTTGCAATCCGCTAACGAGTGCTGTATGAACGTTGCTATCCACCTCGGTCGGATCCCACCAACCTGTTTGAATATCAACGAAGAATAAAAAACCTATTAGGTTGTAAGAAAATGATGATGTTGCAGATAGGTATAAAAGAAGGACAGTTAGACAATAACTATTATCATTATTATTATTATTATAGATTTTAAAGAATTAAATATTTCAAGCTATGATAAGCGATAATATATTAGTTGATATGTTTATAGTATGCAACTTAAACTCTCACTGACATTTACACAAAACTCAAGTTCCCAAATATAATTAATTTGTAGTATAATCTTTCGATAGCTATTTCATTTTCATTGGCAATGTATAGTGGCATCAGAAATCACCTAATATTTATACTTCCAATTATTTCATTACTGGGTTACATTAATTTTTTTGTTTGGTATTTTAAAGTTTAACCAGACTTATCAACACCTGCAATGTTTTACCAATGATAAGTGGCACTTGGAAAACAAGCCAGGAATTCATTAATTCACCACAGCTTATAAATACCTTACACCCCCTCAATAATACTTCATTAATCATTATTTATTTTGCAATATTTTTTTCTTAAATTACGATGTGTAAAGTGTATATTTTACTTATTATTATATTGTAGTTTAATAATAAAACCATAGAAAGTAGTAATAATAAATTTATATCAATAATCATACTATTTGTATAATACTATAAAAATATATATTTTTTTTTTATCAAATTATTATTCAAACATTTAAAATACAAACTAAATATTTAAAAATAGAAATAGAGAATATTTAAAAAACTGGCGTTGATGAAATAAAATAATTGTGTTTCAGGTATACCCTTGAACCATTAATTTATCTTTTGTCACCTCCCATATTTTTTTACAGAGCAAAAGTATCATTCTATCTCATTGAATAATGTAGTAGAAAAATTAATTTCACCTTAGAAGTCAACTCTTTAAATTCACCTATTCAAACATCTACAAAATATATGATAAATATTATTACACCAAACGTTTAAATTAATTTTATTTTCATATCTACTATTTTATGCACTTTGTTTGCACTTATATGTTATTTTAGTGTTGGTATAATTGGGTACAATAAATTGTTATAGTAGTTTACCAATATTGACTATCATCGGTTGAACACAATTTTTTTTTTTGATTACACGGCACGGATTTGATCTAAAACTCTATTAAAAAAAACAACATACCGTCGGCTTTCTTATGCTGTACGATGTATTTGGACGTCTGATCGCCATTGTGTTCCCATTGCACGTTGATAGTCGTACTAGTCACTGTGATCACTCTCAAATCATTAGGTCTGCTTGGCGGCTCCTGGACGTACAATTGCACCAATTGCTGATCTCTACCGTACTCGTTACTCGCCTGGCACACGTATGAGCCGCCGTCATCTACTTGTACGTTATTGATTTGTAGTGAAGCAATAACTTTTTCGCCAAACGTCTGTTGTCGTTCTGTAAGTCTAAATCGGATGAAAAGCACAAATTAAACATAATATTATGGATAGTATAAAAATGTTTTGCTGTCACCTACTGGTAAAATAAAGAATTTTAAATCGGTATGTTACCACAGTCAGTATATAGCGTATGAAGTATGAACAGTCGGTAAACACAAAGAGAGATTAACAGACATGAGTTTGTACAATTTTATGTTTACTTTAGAAAAAGTTAATTGGGCAAATAAAATGAAAAAAAAACAATTTGAACAGTTCAAATGATTTATTTATTGAAAAATTTGAAGTTTAAATCGGGTTTAAAATAATATTGATTATAAAAGTGTTAGTTTACTTCAATTCAATCTTTCAAGTAACAAAATTTAATAAATTATATTTTGATTCATTTTTGACATTTATGGAAGGCCGCATACCGCAACTACCGTAAACTATTTTTATGTGTATGTACAATGTTTTATAAATTTTTATTTGTTATTAATTTTATAATATATATATATATACATATAGTATTAAAAATTATAAAATAATTAAGTATTAAAGTTTAAACTTAAATTGCAGAAAAAATAAATAACTCAAGTTTGGACTTATATGTGTTGGAATCATGAGTTAATTTTTGAGCTGCATAAATATAGATAATATTTTGGGAATATGAAAAAACATGAATATTACACAAAATAGAGAT
>VUJU01000165.1:95913-106499 GCA_009835225.1 Aphis craccivora | reverse complement strand
GAGATAATAATTTATAATATACTCTTACACACGATTTTCTGCAAACAATTATTATATATTCAGTTGATGTATACAGTGGCGTAACAAAAGAATATGGGTCCCCGCAAAAATAAAAAATAGGCCCCTAAAATATTGTTATACCAAATATAACAGGTCTCATATATATTTTTTATACAGTTGTAATTTAAATCTAATCATCGTAAATAAGTACATTTTCACCAAATATTTAAATTAGTTTTATCTTATATACAGTTAAATTTTCAAAATATTTTAAATAATAACTTTTAAGTTAATGTTACAAGTTATAATTGGCTTGTTAAAATAGTTGGTAATAGTAGTGTGAATATTAAAATCCAAACTAACGATATTGCTGCCGAACTGCATTCGAAAACGATAAAGCGATAGTGGACACATCGTATTATGGCACTGGTAGATGTATCAATATTGCATACACTAAACGCCGTGTTACATTCAAAATGATAAGGTGACAAAAATGCTAAATCTAAAATATTATACTATTTTTTTTTATAAATCTTCTCTCTGTTGTTTTAACAATTTAAACCGTCTTATGTAGTTATACTGTCTATATATATATTTAACATTACAATAATTGTATACATGGAAAGCCAGTGCTTAAGGAGTGATAAAGTATTGTAACACTTGAAAAAAATATCCAACATTACTGAGTCTAGTTAAGCGTTAATATATATAATGTGAAATTGAATTTTTCTGGTATAAAACTTATACCATGTGTTATTCGTATAATATATAACGCATATAGGATTAAAATTACATATATATATGTAGTTATTAATCAAACACTTAAAAGTTTAAACTGTAAAACGTTTCAAGCATTGTATTTATTTATTATTAGTACATTAAAAAATAAAATACAGTTAAAAGTATACGCGTATTTTATGAGTGATATAATTAAGAGCTTATCGGTTCAGACCTACCTGAATTTGCTTGATGTCATTGTATCGGTTTTGCCGTTTTTGAACCATTTTACTTCTATTGGTTGATCGCCCGTCACGTTACACTGTAAAGTTGCCGTGTCGCCTTCTTTGGTGGAAACCGTTCTCGAAGTCGATGAAAACAACGGTGAGGCTAAGCATCGATTATAAGATTATACATTTTAATGGGAACACTGTATTATAGATAGATACGTAGATTGAGCTCACTTACATTTAACATTGACTTGAATCACTTTTCCGATGGCGTTTCCAATACCGTTGGAAGCCTGACATAGATAGTATCCTTGTTTGTCTTCTTTGACGTTTTGTAGTAACAGCGAATGATTACTTAGTACTTTCGTATGTATTTTTTCTTTCAACTCTTCGTAGTCACCAGATTTACTTCCTATATCGATACACACAATTATATACACATTAATTGTTAATCAAATTATTATCATACGAGTCTTCAGTCTATAATAAAATTAAGTCTACGTCTATACGGCATAACTGCGTTGGCAGAAAAACATTGTTATTGATTATTAAGTGTTTACAATTTTAAACACATTACTAGAAGTTGTGAGTCGCAATTAGCATAATATAGTATACTGGTTTTTTATGTGATGGAATTTTAGTTTTGTTAAATACTAAAATTTCATTCCTCAGCTAAGATGGACGAAAAACTTAATATGATTTTGAACTTGTTATTATTAGATTATCTAACTGTTTGCAATTTTTGCAGTTAATGAGTGTTAAAAAAAAATCTATTCAGTGTATAATTATATATAATTTTTCATTTTCATAGTGTATGATCATTAATATCGTCGAATAAATTTGAATAAATTTAAAGAAGTAATAAAAATTGTCAAGTCAATTTTCTATTATTAATATATATGTGTTCACTTATATTCATTGAAAAATAAGACGTCAAAATAATATGACAGCTGTAGTGGAAAAGAATGACAGATCTATAGAGACTATCTGAAAGCTACCGCAATGTACTACCCTTCAGAATAATACAGGAGGTCATTTTTCCGAAAACCTGTCAAAGTTTGTATTCGTATGATCATTTTGAACAGTGAATTCTGTCAAACGAGTTTCTATGTTCTAGATATTTCACAACAATAGGGTTCATCTAATTTTCAAACGTGTAAGTTCTTTTAAGAAGTCATCAAACCATTATGAACAATTTTTCAGTCTACTGCTTAAATGTAATTGGCTCTTAAACTCAAAATATTTTTGAACATTTGTCTCTCCCAATATCCGCTCTACTGGTTTCAGAAATTCTATCGAATAGCATTTTCTTTCTTCACTTATTTTTGTAACTTTTATTAGCGACCTATTTTTAGAATATTAAAAAAATTCTGTACGTATGGTAGGTATATAATACATAAAAGTTGTTTATATAAAAAATAAAAAAAAAACTCCATTGAAAGATAAGTTTACCGACAACATCCACAAAATCGTAGACATTTTTGTTGTTTCAAAATATAATACTGTTGACTGTTTAGTCATAATTAATAGAGTGCTATAGAACATTACTTATAGATATAAATGTAGGAATGTTTAATGTGTATTCAACTCTCAAAATTGTAGGTATAGTGAACAAAGGATATTGGAACTTGGAAGTATGGTTTTAAATTACCATTAAAAGCTTTCATTTCATTTATTCTTTCTCTTTGTTCCATTTTATTAAGGTCAACTACAAAAGTATAAAACGTTCTTTTTCAACCCCTTTTTGTTTGTAATTCTTTTTGTAATTTTTTCCCTATATTATCATTGGAACTTCTTCGTAATTTATGCGTATAATAATAATAATACAAATAATACAATATATATAAATCATTTCACCACAAATGCTAAATAATTCAAATTGAAATAACATAAAGCAGCGAGAAATAATCATAAAGGCACCTACTACAAACTACAAAGGTACCTATATAATATCGGATTGTATTCATTTTCATTAATATATCAGATGTACCAAAAAATGAAAGAATATTTTATTAAAATATGTTATATATATAGTATATACGTTTAGTCCTCGAGCATAGTTTATTTCATTTTTTCTTTGAAATATAATTCATCTTGAAAAAGAAATGCCTATTTTTAAATTAAAATAAAAATATTGAGCAAACAAATGTCCGAAAGTAAAATAAAAAATATTGTAATTTATCATGATACGAAAAATTGTTATACATGATTTATTCAATCGATTAGTATGTATATTTACAAATTTTAATTGCATAATTAAAATATAGATATTAATGTATTTATTTTTACAGTATGAAAATAAACTTTGAAATATCGAATCCACGAATATTTAATCAAATGTAAAATACATTTTGGACTTTAGTATACGTTTCGCTTAAATGACAATGCGTTGAAACAGCAGGAGGGAAAAAGTTTTATAAACGAAAATTAAAAATCCAAAACTATGAATACTGGCTAAATTATAATAATTTGTAATGATACTTATATTATATTCCAAACACTGACCGGTAGCTTTTTTCCAAATGACAGTAGGCTTGGGAACACCATCGGCTTGACAATCGATAATTAACTGTCTGTTCCTTTCGATGTCCACGTCCGTCGGTTCGATGGTCCACTTTGGCGGCACTATAGGGTGAGAGGGAGGGGAATAAAACAAACCAAAATAAATAATCGAAAAAAATTCTGAACCGCTCTACGTACAATACTGAATACTTGAAATACCAATCATTGTAGTTATATAACAGACCGTTTTTATTTAATAATTATACATCGCGGGATCGACAGCAGGTAGTACGCGAAATTTGCATACCATATAATTATTGCTGACGTAGTATAGGTATGTACAATAAACGATTTTCGTTTCAGTACACACCACTATCGTTTCACAATAATGTAATAATAATATTATTTAAGAACTCAGGAGTGGCGTATTGTATATAATAATATATTATTATAAGAACACCCGTCGTATTATGTATAATATACTAGTATTGTCTGTATTTAAGTAAAAACTAAACTTTTTCTACTAAATGTTTCGAACTTTAATTTTTTCCTGGAAATGTGGAGGTACGTTAATCAAAAATAATAGACATATTAATTTTATTATCAGTATATGAAAAATGATATCACTTGTGTAAGAAATAATAAATATGATGAACGTGTCTTAGAAAATATATTTTTATAATATTTTATTTATATATAAAATGCTTTCTAACTTTGCACGGTTTTATTATTACTAGTTAATGTATTTAACTCCTGTTTACTACAGTATAATAAAATATGTTCAAATAAATGCGATTACTAAAATAGAACTTAAGAAAATTGGTGAAATTGAGATAATTTTGTTGTCATATAAACAATGCAAAAATATTTTTTAGTAAATTCGAAACACAAAAATGCAAAAATTTTCAAATTTATAATCTAAATACTATGTATTAAAACCGTATTTAATTATTTTATGTATAAAACAATGCCGTATTATTTTTCATTCTTTTCATTAAAAAAATTACAAGGAAGTGTATATTGATTAGTTTTAGATTTAAAATATGTTTAATAACAAAGAAGACTAAAATGATTCGAATTTTAATTGTAGTTTTTCAAAATAACTTTTTAAAACCAAAATTAAAAAAGTAATGTTAATTAAACTAAAAAAAAATAATTGAAGAAGAAAAGTTCATCTGTAATCATTAATTTTAAATTGAATAATATTTGATATAATATTTTAGATTCTGTGGTGAAAAAAATTAAATCACGTTCTGTCGAAATCATATTTAAAAAATATTTATTAAATTAATTATTGTTCAGGCCATTAGGTACTATAATATTTGTAGTCAAAAGTTTATAATAATTGTAAAATCAAAAATTATGATTATATGACTATTTAAGCAGATTATTTTGTATAGTATTTCAATGTATAATAAATAGAACTTCAAGCGGATGAGTAGTTAAATATTTAAAAGTAGGAAATTGTCCTTTAAAAAAGTAAAACTTTCTAAGATGATAATAAAAAAAAAGTTTCTTTATAGTTTCTTCAAATTATGTAAAAAATAATATTAATAATAATTTCCTAAACGAAAAAAATGTTATCAACGAAATTTTTTCCAACTAATTTAGTTGGCAGGTTGGGTATATACCTATATAATATTGAGTGACGCGCGTGAGTACACCCGGAATATAGATTATTCATTTTGATCCTGATAGAGTATTTTAACATTATTGATTTCATCAGGTTATCCGGAAAAACCATAAACAGCATGATAATTTTATTGTTATGAATTTATAATAATATATTAAAATATATTGTTGGTAAAATATTATAGCCAATATGCTATAATCAATATTATGTTGTAATTGTTATTTTTTAAAACGAGAATATTTTGTAATCGAATGACGCTGTCTTGTTCAAACTGTCAAACGATTTAACTCTCAATCTACGGTAAAATATTGATAATTGGTATTTCAAGTATTCGATTTAACAGTTGTTTATTAAAATATTGTTATAATTATGTAGGTTATTAGGTACCCCCGTTGACTTGATCTAAAAAAAAGCCAACAGAGGAGGGCTGCGTTTTGCGAATCGATGTTTCGAGCTAAATAGATAATAACTATTGTAGTTATTAGCGGAAACATAACATAACGTACCATGCAGTATAGTATGCATATTACACATTATTATTATGTTATTATCGAAACGTCGACGATCCGGACAATGGACGATGGAAACGAATTTTGGTTAGCATATACGCTGCAGATAAATTGTTGTGATCGAATCCGAGTAACTATATACATATAATATATATTATATATAATCAGATTATGTAGCGTGCAAATTATGGAAAATTATGACAAATATTTATACATATAAACATCATATCTATAACGGCCATCGATAGATTTGCATTAAACAAAAATGATTATTTTATGCGTTGAAAACGATTACTTTTTACCGAATGCGTTTCCATCGTTTCTCTCGCCGGATGTGTATATAAGACAATTGCATTGTATTATTAATTATTATAATATGTAATATGCAAATATACGTCATCTCGTGTGCATTATAGCTACATATTATATTATACAGACACGAGCCATGCATGCGCTTTTGGAACTATATATATAACAATAAGCCGTACAAACAACGAAAGTCGATAATAATATATATTATAATAAAATATGTAGGCACACTGGGTACAGCAGCTAAGTAGTGTGTATCCATATATTATATTATTATTATATATATTATTATACATACAGAGCGATTCACCCCTCTAACCATTTTATCCTCGATTATAATATGCGGTTTATTAAAGTACAGATGTTCGAAATTTTTAAGTACCAACACTTAAAAACAGCATATTTTCAAACACTCGGATTTTTTTGATAGAATTTAAAGAGCATCCTGCAGTGGCATGTATATTATACAATAGCTTCTTTTCTTCTTACGAGAATTTTCTACATTAAACCCACGAGTTATTAAACGTTACGTTGGCACTGGGTGTAATGATATAGTTTACGGCTTACGGCGGTAGGATGAAATGGGGAAGAGAATCATGCTTTTGGCGAATCACTCTGTACATATACCCCGTTACATTCCTGCCATGAGAATGCGACTACACATAATAATATAAATAAATTACAGTATTATTATATTATATACATTTGTGTGCGTGTACGCATATACGCGTGCGGTGCAAGTTAAATGCAAAATAAATGGATTAAACAATGATAGTGTAAAACATGCAAATCCTATTAACGCGTACATCATAATATAATATTGTTATAATGATGGAGTGTTAAAAAAAAACCCCATAAAGATACGAGTAGGTACATCGTAAAACCTATAAACTAGCGGAACGAATCGAAGTCAGTCATAAAAAAAAGAAGACGGAGAGAGAGAGTGAGAAAGAATGAGAGCAGCGTATTACACTTTGGCGAAACTATAATATAACATTATGTATACCGAACCGCATGTACTGTATCGCTGAAGCTCCCATATAGCGGTCGCGGGCTTATACGCCGGTCGTAATAGGCTATTAAACCGATGTAGCCGGTAACGGCGAGTGCATCGTGGACCCATCATAAATCATTAATTGTGTTACGCGTTTAACGATAGCGAAAAAAATTATTTATAAATAAAATTTATAACGTAGGTCGCAGTGTACAATAGGTACGATTATAATATTGTCATTATTATAGCGGCTGTTTGAAAACCGCGCGTTCTACTGAAATCTCTTTAGATTTGTTCCGTGCGCGACGAACAATATTAATAATAATAAATAATAATATAGTGTGGAGTGTGGAGTGTGGACGATGTAATGTATATATACTATATAGGTATCTATAGTGCGGGTTAGAAGACGTACGACAAAATTCTCTAGAATAAATTAAACGAGAGTACCTAAAAGGTATAATAAAGAGTATAATAATTTTATTATAAGTAATAAAAATATTAAAGTATAATAATAATAAAAGAGTAAGAATGAATAATAATAATAATAATAAAAAAAATTAATAATAAATAAAAAGTGCTCATTTTACCTGTGAGTGATCGTGAACATATAACTGGTGATGGTTTCCAATGATAAATACGTTTTGTGAGTTAAGTTGGTGTACAATATAATATTATATATTTATAATATATATTGTTTCGTGTGACTAATATGTGAGTGCTTACATATTATTACATAATATGGATTTTTTTTTTACAATATCATTAAGTGCTTCTAGCGACCGGAAACTAATTATGGTTTTCTATTGGTTATGGTACAATATTACGATTTATACGTATGTAAAACGATTAATAATTATTAAACACGTGAATCAAATTGTGGAACTACTCGTTTTATCTATTTTTTTTTTATAAAGATTTTTATTATTATTGATTTGAAGTCTTAAATAGTTATCGGTTTGTAAACTGCGATTCTTAACAGAATTATGTCTGTTTAATTCGTACCTCTATACATACAAACTTAGTTAGAATAGAAAGAGTTTATGTCGATAATTTTTGCTCTCCGTTTGAATGAGTTCGGTATAGTTAAATTTATGGTCAACGAAGCAGTGGTTATAAAAAATGTTTTTTTTTTTAAATTATGTACAACGAGCAACGTAAATGAGAAATCAACATTAATTTATATAGAATATTTTTTTAGTTTATCGTACTCCAATTAATATTTTTAATTGAAAAATTTCCTTGTATAGCGTCGGGAAATATTAAGAATCGTGCAATTAAAAAACGAGAGGTTTTGATTTGCATTTCAACGGGTTTTAATGAAAAATTATAATGAAAGAACGTTCTAGAGTCGTCTATAACACTAAGTGTTTCTTCCGATGTACCTACCTATTATTATGTATACTCGATGTTACGAAAAACATGAGCAATACGTCACTCTGCAGTTGTATAACAAGTGCACGGGAATAAAGCTTTAAAGTTTTGGTGGCAATCGGTGATGAATATTATTATAATATTAAATAACTTTGGATGTGAATATGAGTTTAGCAAGACTTATTATCGGATGAATAAATATGTATAACTGCGATTTCGCATAATAGGCATAGAATTATAACAGTATCGAAAGGGACGATGTAAATTATTGTAGTGGAAATTGTTTTTTTTTTTGTTTTAGATTTTAATTCGAGATGAACGAAAAAGACTTTCACGGCTCGGGATTGTGTATAATATAATGTGCACAAAATCATGAATGCATTTCAAAAGAAAAAAACTTAAAAAACCACCACCGCAATAAAAAAAATTAGCCATATTGTTGTTAAAAATTATGTTTATAATTATTCTCCCTTTTAGTAAACGCATTCATAGCAAACGTTGCAAGCTTCATAAATATGTAACAGTGTAATATTTTGAGTTAAATATTCAAATATAATGTTTAAAATTCATATTTTAATGGAAGAATTTTTTTTTTTTTTAATAAACGCGGATATTCATGGCGTATCATGGATGGTCTGATAAAAGTTTACAAGCATTTTTCTTTTCGTTTATAATCAAATGAATTATGAATAATTTTAACAGCACGTATACGATTATAATATAAAGTGCATTTAGACAGTAGTAATTGTTCTTAAAGTCAAAACGAGCAACGGAATATCCAAATGTATTAAGTTGACGGAGTCACAGCATTGATTCGCTTCAAAAATGTTTTTTATGGGATAAAAATATCGATATCTATATTTTGAATAAAACGACGTAACTATACAATAATTATACACGTTAGTTACAGTTGTGTTTTATTTATACTAGAAGAGTAATTACGGATGATTATATTATTTAAAACGGTATTCGTGACGTCGATTGTTTTTTTTTTTTTGGTTTTTGTTAAATGCATTTCTATATGCCTGTACATTTTTATATTTTATATAGTACGAGTATATTCAGTCAAACCTAATAGGTATCGATAGTGATAGTGGTGGTGGGGAAGTGAGTTAAATACATATAATATATAAATATATACGTGGATATAGCGCATTATACGACTGGAATACGCTCTCGGACCTTTGTTATATTCGTTTATATTTACATAATTTACGTCGGACGGTCGATCGGCGTCCGTTCGAACTCTATGCGGAATAATTGACCGCTGCGAAACTGTCTTTTTAAATGTACCCTTTGGGTCCCGAAAACGATAAACGAGTTCCGGTCGCTTGGCTCTTGACATTGCAAATTGTATATACGTGTATATGGTGGTGGCGGTGGTGTAATGGTGCAAAAGCCGAGCAAACGCTTTATCAACGTATATAAAATGTTTGTGTTCCGATGGCCCGCAAAATACGCCCGATGAAAATCGGTGGACGAACCGAAATACGTCGTCCGCGCAAGATTTTCGTCGGTCGCTGAAACGATATCGGACAAGTCCTTACGTTCAGTCACGTAGACCATGGTGTACGTAGTAGATCATAATATGAGAAACGCGGATTGTCTGAATATGTGGGTGGTTAAGTGAATACTATAGATAATTACTAATTATCACGAATGGGTGACTGTGCAATTATAAGTATAAAATATATACGTGTAGCCAATGATAACGAACTTCAGTTTGTTTTTAGTATTTAATAATACGTTTATATCAAATTGAAAAAACTGTTCGAAGTGTTATTGGACGTGTATTAAAAGAAAATTAAATATATTCACAGAGTCTTGCGTGGTCAGTGGCGTTTGTGTAAAAAAAAAAAAACAACATGTACAACAAACAATTTTAAGTTATCCAGTAAGCACGTTTAGCAGGTCCATATATGTTCAAATGAAGTTAAAAGTGATATAAACTGATTACGATAAACTTATAATAAACAATAATGATACAAACATTTGATCAATATTGCACAGATTTATCTATATAAACTTAATAACTTCATCGTGAACCATTGCAATGCGTTCGAATTTTGTTTATTTCTATCACAAGTGATTTAATCTTATTTAACTAATGAATACCTATTCATCGTATAATTATTTATTCAAACATATTATATTAAATATGAAAAATGGAAATGCACATTAAAAGCATTAAAAGTAAGAATTACTAAAATATATTAAAACACTTCAATATTATTATATGGAATATTATCCTGCAGATTTAATTTTTATGTTTTATTTTTAGTTTTTAAGCGTTAATTGCTCATACATAAATTTTTTTT
>VUJU01000165.1:25839-95863 GCA_009835225.1 Aphis craccivora | reverse complement strand
AACTGAACAAATAAATAATAATAAATAATTACGTACATTTTTCGTCATTAGTTAATAATTTACTCTTTTATTAAAATTTGGTTTAAAATAAAATAAATACATATAAACGTCTTTTTATTAGGTACATTAATATCAAAAGTATGTTAAGATATTTATTAGATTCTAAAAGATCTCAAAAAGTATGAATCAAGTTCAATAAATTTACTGAATTTAAAATTATATCAGGTATAATTTAGACTTATTGGTTTTGATCAGGTAAGTTTATACTTTCTGGACAACTTACTGTCATTAAGTTAGCGACTTAATTACGCTAACTTTGAGGGAAATCATTATAATATCATTTAAAGTTAAGCATTTCACTATATGTATTTACGGAGCTTAAAACCATGACTAATTCTGTGTTTTATATATCCTATAGGAGGGTGTGATGGCATATCAACAACGATCCGCTGATCTCATTTTTATTTACTATATTGGTATATATTACTATAATAAAATGATCTATACCATGGTTGACCCGACTGAACTGCCGAGCAAAAGTCCTATGTGCGTTTGTGTGTGAGTGTGTTTTTGTATGTGTGGTGTGATTTTCGAGGGAATGATATGACTTCAGCAGGGAATGAGGGTCGGTGGATCATTTTTCGAGCCGTGTGCACCACTTACCTTTGACTAGCAGCGCGGCCGTGTACCTGACCTGGGCCGCGGGATTTTGGGCCTGGCAGGTATACCGGCCGGTGTGATGTCGTGTGAGCCTAGGAATGCTGAGCAAACTGGAGTACGGGTCAAGCGTGGTGACGACCACGGAACCGTCGCCACTGCTGCCGACACCATTGCCAAAAGTGGCGGCGGCAGCGGCAGTGGCGACGGCGGCCGACGGGTCCTCGCCGCCGCCGTCCTGCAGCAAGACGGGCACGCCGTCTTTGAGCCACGCAATGCTCAGTGGAGGGTCGCCGTGGCTCACGCCGCACACGACCCTCGTTCGAGTGCCTTCTACCAGCCCGTCGGCGGGAAAATTAAAAGGCTCAATTACGGGAGGTACTAATGGTAAAACAAAACAAAATTATTTACGATAGTAATAATAATAATAATATAAATGCTGTAAAAAATGTAAAGACGTCAATACAGAACAGTAAGGACGACTTTACAACACGTACAGAATAATAATAATAATAAATATATTGCAACGGAGTGATTTTTTTCTGTTCTTTTATGTAATTTTTGTATCAGTTTATAAGTATGGTATAATGATTATGACTTAAAATTTGTATTCACACAAATATAAAATTCGATAGAACAATCATTTGGATGTCTCAAGTAAAAAAATCACACCGTAAAAGACGCACCACAATATAGGACATTGTGATGACGATAATAATAATAATAATAATAATTTAAACGTAGAAAAGTTTAAAAAACAATGTACACAATACAAATATAATAATAGTTTACTCAACAATACGTCTAAACAACAAAATATACATATATGGAAAAAAAGTAGTACAATAAACTCAAAACGCTGACGACATATATATAATAATGTATAAAAATATATACCACGAGTATAAAAAAAAAAAACAAAATTCAGCTACGTAAAACGCACGACTGGCAGCAGCTGGGTGGGGATGGGCGAGGTAGTCGAATATATGAATCGATTGGGGTAAAAATCGTAAAAACCATCGACGGGCGACCGTCGGTTATTTTCGTTTCTTTTACCGTTGACGATCAACCGCTGCGTGACGACGCGCCGGGCCGCGTGGTTACCAGCCTCGCAACTATAGTTGCCGGTGTGCTGCGGCCCGAGCGTCTCGAAAGCCAACACGCTATTGTAATTGTCCACCCGGGTGACAGTGGCGGCCGGGCCCAGCGGACCGCCGTCGTAGTCCTTGGACCACGCGATCGTCAGAGGCAGGTCGCCACTGATCACCGAACATGTGATGCTGGCCCGCTCACCCACGTTCGCCGTCCGTTCCGCCTGGAGCGAGCTGAGTCGCGGAGGCGCTGCAATTTATTATCAAATTCGTGTTTTTGGTGGGATATAATATTATATACACAGGTAGGTATCGTGTCCCGATCGTTAATTGCAGTTTTTAACGCACTTCGGGAAATTTATCGGGAATTGGTTGCCACGGGGTAAAAACAAAGTAGGTATATTCAAAACGGATTGAATAAAAACATAAATATTTTTCTCTAAAAATGTGAGTAGAATTTTCATCTACTTCAGAACGAACATCATAATAATTGAAAAAAGAAATTTAATGTGAAATATAATTTTAACAAAGAATCACACTTAAAGTCGAAAAAAGCGGGTGAAAGAGAAAAGTTAATTGGTATACAAATGAATGAAGAAGTTGAATGACTGCCAATTTTAAATTTAAAATTTATTACAACTGTATGTTGTAATTTTACCATATTAACTTTATTTTTTTATTATTGTTTATTTTAATTAACTTTGGTTTATTTGATATTAGGTAAAATTATTAGACTATTATTATATATCTATTTTGTTATGATTATTACCTACTGTTGAAAATTAATACATAACGTAAATTAGGTATTAAATTAATATTTTTTTTTTTTTTTTGAAATTTCTATTCCCAGTTTAGTACTGCACTATATTTAAATGAATAGATAATAAAAAAAATATATAATGATATGAAGTCGGCTGACTGGGATTTGTGTAACTACTTTATATTAGGGTTATGTACGGAAAAAAAGTTTTCCAGATTTGTCGGTCATCGCGTATCGGATTACCGGTGAGTTTTATTATATATTTTTCTTTTTGCCAAAAGTTATTTCGTCGTAACGTCGTCGAACGGTTTCAAACGATAAGTTTTTACAGTCCGGTGACTCGGAAGTTATCACGCTTGCGAACGTAATGTTATGCATATATAATAGTATAGGGGGCTTTCAGTAAAATTACCACCGCGTCTGGGGCTTGGATATAATATAATAAACTCACCACGCACATCAATTTTTATGTAGTTACGAGGAGTGCAGAACTCGACGAAAAATAACTACGATAAAAACAAAAATTCAAAGGAAGACTATTGCATGGACCACGTATAATATTATTTTATTATCATATAGGTAATATTATTATCTATATAATTCACGTCCAACCAACTGTGACGTATTATTACGGTAATGATTAACAGTATCGGAATCGAGCTTTTTATTGCGAACGCGGATGGAACGACGGATGTGTACCTATATTAGTTATTTGTGCAGTGCAATTGATGTCTCGGCATTACGTGGTTTTATGGCAGTGCATTTTTTTTATGATATTAAGTTCAGTATTTACATCGATGCGTTACACTCACGTCAAGGCCATTAAAATAGTACCATAAAGCACTACTGCACGAGAGTTGCTTATAAATTATTGTCATGTTGTTTGCATTAGTTTAATGTTTGAGCCTTGTATACAGTTTAAAACTACAGTTGCGCGTTTATTTTATTATTTTCTCCTAAAATCACTAGAAAATGTGAATTCTTTGTTAAACAACGACGGTGCAGAGAACGAAAAGAGCGAATACAATATAATATTTCATATTATTTGCTTTGTACACAGAAACTTTCAAAAACGAGAATTAATAACTGTAGTTATATATCTACATATATTGTATTATACTCACACACTTACAAAATAACGATAACGATTGAGGTATCAAAATTTAAACTTTCAAAATCAGATTTATTAACATTGAAATAAAAAAATAATATCCAACTTGCACCGAAAAACGTGGTAAATTCAGTCGTTAAGCAACGAAGTTTTACTAACCATTAAAATTAAATTATCGAAACGTTTTTGAATTTATAAATGTTGTAATCGTTGTTGTTAGTGCGAATAGTGAAAAAAACTTTTCAATACCTCGTACAAGTTTCTGCATTAATAAGGAAATCGTGCACCACGGCAAAAACATTTTGATGCGATAGAGGCAAAGAGAACGAATTGAAGAATAAAAATGGTTGCGGTCAATATACAATTTACGTTTGCGGAATGTGGTGCTATAATCTATTAAAAATTCTTTCGGTTGTACTCGTAGGAATTTTCCGACACTTCCACTGTCGTGGACAACGATGTGCAGCCGTAACGCGAAACAGTATACATATAAAATAATACAATATTATAGGTGATTGGTTTTCGAAGACTTAAATTTGTATTTTATTTATTTCTCAAACTGCTAAAAATAAATATTTATGTTAAACAATCATAATTATACATGCATGAAAAATATTTTTGGAACAAGCACATTTTGATATACCACAGACAAAAAAGGGAGAGAAAAAGTACGATCCCGAGTAGAAAATCTTTCTACAGCGACCTATATTTTAAACGTTTCTTTTATACTCTCGATTTATTGAAGTTATAAATTAAATTATGCCATTGGCGGCGAATGCGGTAAAACTTAAAAAGAAAATACACACAGCCGAGTACAGCCGTATCGTAACTGTTGGTTGAAATCAAATTGTGCGTTCTGAAATATTTTCTTTGTTGGTAATAATATATTATAGAATCGGTTCAAGGTGGCCTGGGCGAATGAAAAATACAAACATATTGAAAATGAATCTTTCATGTAAGTCCCTCTATACGTAGTCCCGCCAAAGGTTGTTCGGAGTTTCAATGACTTATTTTTTTTTTTTTGGAAAGGCGATTTGAATTTAACTCGGCACTCAACAAGTAAATGCATTTTAAATTCATTGTGATGACTATGGATTTCTATCGCTACTGCACAATTTGCGTTCGCAGCCATTTCGAGTGCCTTAAGTTGAGTTCGTGACTAAAAATATATATTATATACACGTTCAGTGAACACGTGAAATATTTGTGTCGAAGGAAACCTTTTTCTTCTTTGTAAACGTTAGAACAAATTCGTTTTCCACTCGATCACGTGGTTTTAATATTCTGGAATATCATCTGGTTATATGAGGAATATAAATTTCTTGGAATTAAGGTCAGGTACATTTTCCAATCGCTACACACGATTTTGTACTCTATAATGCATGTCTGGTTTTCCAACATTGTATTGTGTACTTGAGTGTCTATATTTTCTATACAATAGGTATGTATCTAATGCACTGCCGTATAAAATATAATATTTTCTTTGATGGATAATTTTTCACAGACACATTATGATAATATCATATGGTATAATACTATTTCGGTGTTAAAACGGATACTTTTGTTTGATAAGGTGTAATATACATGGAAACCATGTATTGTATTATGTTATATGAACGATGAACGATAAAATGCACTTATTTTTTGACTACAAGCGAGCAAATTTTCAAGGGAATTCATATTTATCGCAGTGAAATGCATTGTAAATCAAAACGATCTTACAATGATATTTTGTCTGCACAGAAACTTTTTCAATTAAAAACGAAACGATGATACTTTTGTTTATAGTGTTTGATCATGCACTCGAAAGTTCTGCAATTTTAATTATTTACTTTGGTATTCTATATGCATCACGCTGATGAATTGGTTAGTCTTATAGCAAATATAGGCTCGTGGAAACAATGTGTGTTTTGGTTTTGAAGTATATGTTCAGACTAGTAACCATTAAATTAACGTAATATTATTATTATTAATCATTATTATTAGAACACTAGTCATCACTGTCATAATACTATAACAATATAATATGCTAAATTCAATATTAACGTGTATGGATGGTTTATTCGGTTTACAATTATTAATAATTATTAAAGGGAATATGTTTGAGTGAAATAGTAATTATTATATAGTATGTAAATATTACTTTTTACCTAATTATTTCAAATTAAAATGTTCATCATTAATAATTAAATTAAGTTTCTTTAAAAAAAAATAACGGACCACTTTATAGACGGATCTATTAAAATCTGTTAAAAAGTGTCAAAATTGTCGACTGAAAATGTACTTTCATTTACTTTTGGGATGAAATTGTGCAATTAAGATAATAAATAATAAAATGATCCACCTTTAAAAGATTTTCTTTTTTAACATGGTGGAATTTTAATTTGTCTAAATAATTTAAGAATGTCATATCTATGTTGACATAACAATTATGTTTTTAATGTAACGTCAATAAATCTATTATTTTTGACATGAATAGAATACGATCAACCTATAGGTTGTCCAAAGGGTAGCCTCGTTAAAATTGAATGGCGCAATTAATAAATTTATTGCAGGAAATTAATGAATTCAATGTATGTTAATGACTGATATTAAATTGCTCGTAAAATATATTACATTTTGTTTAGAAACTAAAATAATATTATATTATATTTATATCTGTGTAATAGTTATACGAATATGTATGAAACATAATGTATTTCAATACGCAGTCGTTATTTATTTCATGCTAAGCAAATAAATATTTACCGATCAAATTATTTAACAAATGAAATTATTATTAATGGAAGTCTTGTTAATTAAATTAAATTTTTATTTGTGCATTAAAATTATTCATATAATTTAGATTACTTATTTTTATCTAACAATAATAATATTGATATACTATTAGGCCTTTGGTGTATCTTATTCGAATTTAAAAACTAAAATTAAAAGGTTTTGTCTTTGAAAAAAATAATTATAATCATAATATTTATGATCAATTTCATAGGTTTTAAATCTATCGATATAATTATTTGAATGATATCATGAATAATTAATTTTAATTTAACCTTTTGTATCGTTTTATTAAAAACTAAAATTTATTATGGAGTAAATAATGAAGCGTTATAGTGTTTGTAACAAACAATTCAAATAAATTACCTTTACAATTTTTTTTTTTTAAATATATAACTAAGAGGGTTCAAAGCCAACTGGAAACCATACAAAGTAGATTAAAATTCGAATTTTCGATAATAATTATGACTCGGTAGAATATTTTGTATTGATCAAAAACGGTAGAAACTATTATGTAAACAATTTTTCAATGGTACTTTTTTCACTGCGATTGCAATTTAAAACATTTGAGCAAAGTCGAGAAATCAATTTTTCTATAATATATCATAAATAGTAATACATGTACAAGCGTATTACGTATGTGCAATAATTTCGGTCGGTGACTTTCCAGTTAAACTTAAGCTGCTTCATTCTGCGCCCTATCTGACCCCCAGCCTAAGTCATTGCAACCCCACAACCATCACCGCCAAAAAAAAAAAGTCACGTAAAATCAGTTTTTTCACAAACGATCATACGATATATGTGCCAGGGCGGTGGTGGCAACCCATACTCGAACAACCCTCGTTTGCACGTCACCACTGTACTGAGTATTCCAACCATCGAAATTACATTGCTCGGAACCCCCTTGAACCGCGGATGCGCGTTTTATTGCGTGTCAAAACATTACCGATCACGTCCACCGAAGTAGTCATTTTGGCCGAATGTCCGTGTTTGTTGTTTGCTATGCACGTGTATGAGCCAGAGTCCACTCCTTTTTGAACAGACAATACGGACAGCACGCCCAACTGCAAGTCGGTCTTCTGCCTCAGGTCCTCTGGTAACTCTTTTCCATCTATATTGATCCACGGAAAATTGGAAATAGACACGTTATTCGAATGCGCATAAATATAATATGTGTTTCCATCAAATTTGAAATTAGGTGATTCTCAAAAATTTACAGAAAAAATGCAAAATGCCCTTCGTATTTGGACAAAATATCGTATTTTGAAATTTTAAGTCCAGGAAATCCAATTTATGACTTAACGACTATATCACTTATCATGAAAAAATAAATTATACTATTTTACAAGTATAATTGTATTACAAATACTATATTCAATATTTATGGTAGGTATACACTGTATACAGTGTTCATTAAAAAAATTAAGTGATAAAAAACTATTAAAAAAATAATAATTGGTGAATAAATCATAAGATATACTTAAAATATTTCATTATAGTAAATATTTTAATAATAAAAATGTAACAAGAAATATATTTTTGAGATATTTATGTTTTATATACATTTATTAATTTATTTACATTAAAATAATTCTATTTATTTTTTGCTACATTATGTCATAATATTAGGTCTATGTTACTCGTATTTTAAAATACAAAACACGCATTTTAACAAGTTTTGAATTCTCAATATTATCAATGATATTTTGTTGTTAGACATATATTTGCTATTAATTAATTGTTTCTTGTACCTACTTAAATGTTTGGAGGTTTTCGATAATAATAATTGTTAACAATCGTTAAAAAAATTTTTTATTTTTATAAGTATTCCTCAATAATCACTAAGCATTTTCTTAAATAATATTGTTGAATATTGATAAAACTATGTTTTCATGGTCAAAAATTCGAATATGACATTTTGCACAAGATTTTGGGACATCTGCGTTTTTCTCGAGAACTTCTGAGATTTGTCCGATTTTGAGGTTTACACGATATATGTGCAATATATTTATAAAAAGAAGTCTAGGAATACTATAGATATATATAATATGATATATTATGATGATTTGCATCACTAACCTTTTTCCCATCTTATCTCGTTGATCGGATATCCAGCAACGGGGCATTTTATCTTCATGTTTTCTCCGGCCACGGCCGTTATTTTGTTCATTGGTCTAACGTACGGATCACCTGCAGAAGGTTGCGTAAGATAAACATTATGATTAAAATTATTTCAATAAATGGGTAAGGTTAGCTTAGATCTATAGATTTTTGTATTCATATTAATATATAGAATACAGAATTGTAATAATTACTACTTATGTATTTAAAGCAAAGTTGGTCATTTTATTAAAAATGTTATGAATGGGTTTGATTAACAATGATGTTTTGTATGTTTACCTACATAAAATTATTTTTTGATTGAACCTTAAGTTTTTGACTAGGTAACATAATATTTTGAACAATCCGGTGACTTGGCATGTTTTTTTTTTTAATAATGTTAATAATTACTACGTTTTGTACGTAGTAAGTAATTATATAAAAAGAATATTTATGTATAAATATAACAATCAAAATTTTAAGTTTTTTTTTTCATTTACGCAAAGTCTATAGGGTCAGAGGTTGAAATTTATGTAATGATTTTAGTTTCAATACTAATAGATTTTGGCCTTTATGTTATACATACAAATGAGATATTAGCCAGTGGGAGGTAATCAATATTGATGATGTACGTGTAAAATTACCCATATTCAGACAATAGAAATTAGATTTAAGTTTTGATAATTATTTAGCGTTTTACATAAGTTAAGATTTTAAGTTATTATTTGTAGTATAACTTACCATATATATTAAGCCTAGCAGAATGTGAAGTAGTTCCTGCTCGGTTATTGGCTGTGCATGTATATTCACCTCCATCTTCCACCAAAACTTGTGAAATGTTTAAATGACTAACAATATCTCCGTGAAGTGTAACGTATTGACCAATTAAATATCTGAAAATTGAACTCTTTAAACCCAACGTCATACTGATAAAACATATTTTGGAGGGTTTTTTTTATAACTAAATGATATACATTTATAACATACTAAATTAATGGGAAAATAGAAAATCATTAACGATTTAATTATACTTAACAGTTAACAATGATAAAGATATTTAATTTTATAATGTTTACTAACTTAGATGTTTATAACCTATAATATTATAGCGTATAATTTTTAAATTGATATTTAAACAATCATTATTCACTTTTATGAAATAGCTTAAGTAAATGATGCGTAAATAATCAATGAATAATAAAAAACATCGAGCTATAAAAGTAACAGCTGATAGATGGCATAAATATAATGTAAATAATAATATGAGCAAGACAAATTTTATTTACAGTTTTTAGTTTTTAAGTTATTTTATTTATAATAGTGTTCTGGTTCAAAAATATGGAGAGGTAAAATTCATCTAAAAATGTTTTCTAGTGAAAAAAATATAAATTACGGTATAATCTATAACTATAAAAACAAGTCTCGATTTGTTGTCATGCATACAAAACCACATCGTTCAACGTATGTCACCAAATTTTTTACCGTTATACCTGACAGGGAACACACATGTCCAATATTTTGACTATTTGGTGTAAAATCGAAAAAATATCTACATGTTCTAATAATAGCAGTATGTGTCTTTATTTCATTTATTTCGAAAAGGGAATATAATAAGTTACACAAAATAAGTTTTGTGTCTCATCAGTAAAATTCGAATTTCGACGTATATGTATTATATATTATAATACATTAAAATGATCGTTTTAATATATATATATAGTTAAGCAATCGCCTACGACCCACCTCAGAATGTGTATATAGAATCTACGATGAATCAATTATTATTGTCGACATATATGAAATGTGACAACAGCTCGGTGCTATGAACGGTCCTGCGGGGTTTGAAATATAGATTACTGCGTTCTAACTACGACTGATGTACTTAATCTTAAGACTCGAGTAGTTAAGACAGGTTAAAACGTATCCAATAGTAATAACCAATGGAAAAGTAGTATAATAAGTTAGTAGCGCGCTTATTGGCTGTATGAAGCAAAAACCCACAGAATGCCATACCTAGTGTTGTCGTTTAATAATCATTATTGTTATTCATTTAACGACGTTATAATATTATTATTTAATATATTTATCTGGAGTAAAAATAATGAAGTTAATGTGAGAAATATTTTTTTTTATTATCTATACCTAAGTATATTTATGAGAATGTATAAACACCTTAAATTATTATTATTTTGCGTAGGTATAAGGTATGTACATTTTATAGCATTTTATGATCGATATAACTATAAGACAAAGAAACAGCCCCACAATATGTAAACAACTATCTACGGGGGCGGAGCACACTGGTGACAGCTAATAACACTATATACGAAAATGCGGCGTAATCACATTTATAGTTAACTTGCCCTGTTATATTATGCAGTTACTTAAAGTGGCTCTATAATTAGTAATTACTAATTACTGTAGCTATTGATCATATACCAAGGAAAAATTACAATTACTATTATATGTATACCTAGCTATCATAACAATATTGACATATTTTGAAACAATACTAATACTTTAAAAATATTTTAACTTCCAGAGATATCAATTTCATATATTTTATATATATTATAAATCTATTTTTATTTACTGGATAAAATGTATATTTTTAAAAGGTTTTACGTGTCGATTTTCAAAACTTTTTACTAGAATTTTTTTATAACTAATGTATCCGATTGTTACACGAAAATACTACGTGTTCTTTCATTCATTTAATGTTGATATTAGCAACAAACGCGTTCATCCACGTGTTAATCTTTCCACTGAATTTCTCAAGAACTGACTTTTAGTAGTGAATTCAATTGGAAAAGAATCTTTAGTCTATAGACTTTCATTCGGAAATTTGCTTTGATGTTAAATTTTTCACTTTTATTTATTTACAGCAGTGATAGAACTTTTATGAAGGAAAATCAGTTATTTTTATGATTTTAAGAATTAAACCTGGCACTCATCCTTGGTATTTGATGACCTTACACTGTGGGTTGGGGCTGTTGTTTAAAATCCTGCGTGATGGACACAATTACGGATTTTACCGACAGTTGGCACTGTTTAATTTTGGCACAATCTTCCGTGCCATGACGGTCTAACATTTTCTCATATAAATAATATTCTAAGATATTGTATTGTAAAAATTATTTGTGATCATACTGTTTATTAGTATGATAGACTTTAAACATCAACCGTTATAGTTATACACCATTCTGATTCTCTGATACAAGCTATGTAATATTGTATAATAATTTATTTATATTTAACAACAAAATGATGTCTAGAATAAGAATATTTTTATGCTGATTATTAATATAACTGTGTTGAAAGTTATATCAAGTTGTTTGTGAATTTTTGGAGTCTCGGATAGACTTTGATTGATGAAACAAAACAGAAAATGAACTATATTTAATATTACAGTTTGTAACTAAAATTTCAAATAAAGTTTCTTTTCCAAAGTAATTGTTCGTTTTTTATCGTTAAGAGGGATAAAATTCAAATATTTTTTTAGTAAACGCGTATATTATATTATAAGTATTTTCACTTATTATTTTATGAGGTAAATATTAAAATAACACTGTAACCACCGTCACATTCAACAGAATATGGACATGATACTCGTATATATTATTATTTTCTTCAACAGACTGCAGTAAATCATTATTTTCTGGTTTCTATTGTACTGTATAGTATATACTGTCTATAAAGGACAGACTACGTATATATGATTTATAAAATCACTCACCTCGGATGATCTGGTAATTTAAAACCATCTAGCGACCATGCCATTGACGGTGTAGGGTTTCCAGACGCGCTGCACTTTAACGAAACTGTCGGGCCAGGTTGTAGTGTTTGCTCAATGAACGTGTACTCCATAATCGGCGGGGCGTCTGGTGAACGACAATTTATAGCACTCGTGAACAAAATTAAATTATTTTCATTTTTTTTTTTTTTTGACAAAGGTTGTTCTAATCATAAAGTCATACTTATTGTGTACGTAGTATTATTTTTGTATATTTACTACAGACAAGTTTATCTCGACATAAAATTGTTTATTTCGTATTTAAATTTGTTTAAAAATCAATTATAAACTAATAAATATACGAGCGAGCCGTATGTGAGGAAGTACGTACATTGAAAAGTTTAAGAGTATGCTTTATTATTAATGTGTGATAGAGTAAAACTTTCCAATCAAGTTAGATGTTAGAATAATATTTATTGAACTTTGGCAGAAGTATTTGTCATTAAAATGTATATAAACACTTTCCACGGCTTACAATGGCTCAATAAATATTCAAAGTTATATTTTGATTGCATATTCAAACTAACTTTATTGTCGAGTATATGAAACTTTGAAAATGAAAGTCTATATATTACAGACTCATTATATTAAAGTATTTTGACTACATTCTATACTCCCAAACTATATTTAAATTAGAACTGTCAAGGTCTATAATACATTTACATTTGATACAGTCAAAAATCACAAACACGAAAATTTATAGAAACGTAATTTACCAATACGCATAGTTAAATAATTATTATTGTAAAAACAATTTGAAAAAAAAAACAAGTTTATTTTGAATGTTGTCTCGTCCCGAACGCATTGGGTAATATATTATTATTATGCAGCAGTGGTTTGCGTGGACGATCAAACGCTTTTAATTTCAATGCGGTTGCGGTGCTTGCGTTATTGTTGTCGAGCGTGTGTGGGAATTGATTTAAACGTAAATTGGATTTTTTTTTTTTTTTTTTTAAATTTTAGTCGCGCTCGGGTGTGCACATTCAAATATTTCATCAGTCATCGGATGGAAATGATGAAAAAAAAATCCAATGGAGGAAAAATGAAAATCATCGAACCGCTCTCCTCTTGTTACGTTGGAGTGTACCACGAATTTTGATTCTACCCGCGTGATTTTTAAATAAATAAAAGCGAGGATTAATATAATGATACCATCGGTGTGTGTGAGGAAGAGGGGATGATTTGCTTATAGAAAGCTTATATTGTTATCATTAATTATTATTTTATTTAATATTCTCATTTTCGTTATTATAATTTCATCGTAAGCGTATGGTTAAAGTGCGGGTGGAGTACCATATACATTATACGTGTTTTAGTAGAATTATATAAACGTTATTTTTCAGTTGTGACTGCTTAACGGCATACCTAAATGTTTTTTTTTTCAAAAGTGAACACGCACGATGTACCAAAAATACGGTAAATTGATTTACTCACCACCCAAGCGTACGGTGGCCGCGCTCTGGGCCGTCTCCCCATCGCCCCTGCGCACCAGACACTGATACGTGCCGCAATCGGCTCGACTGACCGACACGAGCCTTAAGACGTCCCTCTGCGCTCTACCCGCCATCACCCTGCCGTCCTTGTACCAAGTGATGGAGTGCGGTCCGTCGTTCGAAGAGGACGTCATGCACCTCAGTTCAGTTTGCCCGTTCAGGCTGACTGTCGACATAGCCGGGATGATCTATGGAAAAAACACAAAAAAAAAAGTAAAAATAAAATAATAAATCTAAACGTGTCTACAGTTATCGGACCTCAAAAATCGTAATCGTGATTTCGGTACTCAAAGAATTTCCATCCATTTAAGTTAAAGATTACGATTTTTTGTGGAAAATTTCCAATGTTTAATAGTAAAGTTATATGTATATACGAAACATTGAAAACGTAACTTCCTTCGAAGATATATTATATGTAATTTATTCGTGGGAGGTTATAACGATTAAAAATGATACTTAATATAGACGAAATCAAACCTATAATATAAACGAATTGGTACTGTCATGCTATAACCTATTATTATTTCTAATGTGATACGTTCGTCGGACAGTAGGTACATTCGAATCGTATACACAAAAGCTTACACGGTAAACCAATCATGTTATAATTTTGTTTGGCCACCGAATGAGACTTTTGCTCGCCATCCACAAATATAGTGATATTATATTATGTTGTATTGGTAGGTATATAACGCGATCTTGTCAAACGAAAGTTATTATATTTTTTACATCACTGTGACGTTAATTGTTTGACGCGATTTCATAACGTCTCGAGTATATAATAGTATTACATTATTATGGAGTCGTACCATATATTGCGGAGTCACTGAACTATATTGTTCTCGCTAGCTTAAATAGTTATACGCGAACAATAAAGCGGATTACCGTGCTCGTCGATTAACAGGTAGACAATTATTATTAGCCGGAGTCTCGAGAATTTTAATTTAGAAAGACGTTTAACAATTGAAAAACGTAGGGAATCTGTCTATCCGATACGTATTTGAGCGCTCTCAGTGCTCTCACGCGAACGCGTCTTTTCGCTGAAGTATGCGAGCACATACGCACGTATAAGCTGGCTCAGAAGATAACAAAAGCAACGGGGCACTATAATATTATGATGGCATAATAATACCTATTCGTAAAGACAGAGTTTAGTTTCAATTTATCACGAGTATTATTTGTTCGTGTTGTGTAATTATTTATAAGTAGATAGATGCTCCTACTGACTTTTAATAACGATACATACAGAATGATTCGTTTTAGTATAAAACCTGACCTTTCCTTAACTGTTACCTTAAGAAAAAACTTTTGTTTTTCATTTATAATAATAACAGTTTGTAAAAATATTAAAAAAAAAACAAATGTTTACCTCGTATTACATTAACTATTTATTGTATTTTTAACATCCCTATGGAATTTGTAAAAATGCAATTTTTTTAAATTCTCCATTGGGAGTCACGTTTCATATTTATTTTTTTAAGCATAATATTATTATATAATATCACTGCCATTACTTTTACGTTTCATATTTTCGTTCATTTCTGTTCAAAAATATGACGTTGTGTTAAAAAATGCTCGGGATATATTAAGATCGTTTGGCAAAAGCCACATCAGAGGACGTGCAGATTATATAAAAATACATGTTCTTTTTAAAATATAAAACCAGATGAACAAAGTAACAAAGTATCTTTATAAAAAATATTTGCACAACGTAATAAATAATATGTTATATACTAGCTTATATTAATGTATATGTAATATATATAATATCACATAGATATAATTTATTGATATTAAGCAATCTACGCTAAATAATAAATTATCGTATGTGTATTTTTTGTTTTGATACTAATAGGTAAGCACAGGTTACATATTATTGTTATATTCATTATACAGTAAGAAAAATGATAGACGAGTGCAAAATATCAGAATTTGTCGTTGGCACATCATTTATGACCCAGTTAAAACATATTTTGGTTATGGTCATTGGTCATTTACGTTTTAAATATATCGTACTACCTGACAGGGGGAAATAAACAGTCAAGATTTTTTTAAGAATACTGAGATGCAAATTCAAAAATATTTTAAAATAATTTAACTGTAAAAGATTTTTATAATTTTTTTGTAGACAATGACCAATAATATTAACGACCATTTTATTTTGATAGTTTTTTATACGACACTTATATACAAGTCGGATTTTGTAATTTGTTATGTGAATATTAATTTATTAAAAAATATAGTTAAACGAAGGTAATACTTTTTATTCTCATATGCATAAATTAAGGGTTAAGTAGTAAGTACAATGTATTAAAAACGTGCGATACGCAAATGACCATCCTAATGTTTTACCTGAAGGATAAATGATGCTCACGTATAATTTGACGAACTCCGTTTGGCTGGACGTCATCGAAATTTATCGAATATCAGACACGACAAGACGAATATTAAAAACGCAAAAATAGTGAAAAATGAATATCCATTGGTGGTCACGGTTTTCGTTGCTAACAAAAGCTAAAATTGGAGTAGACCGTATTATTATTTATTTTATCGAACAACAACGACGACCTTTATTACTATTATAATAAGACAATATGTTTTTATTTATTATGTTTCTCTGAACAATATTTATTATACCCAATACGAGACCGACTGGTTTTTGCTTTCCGCAAAATTAAAATGTCTTGTTAACGTACATATATGTTGTGTGTCCACGATGATCGTAATACTGGAGAAACGCATGGACGTACTAGTAATATTGTAACATTTCGGATAATGGACTGCTATATTCATGGACATATTATTAGCGTAGAACGGAGTCAGTCGGCCAACATTTCCCCCGGGAACACAGCCGCCAGGAAATTATTTGACGTAGTAGCAAACTATACCTACGACCTCTACCACTATTATAATGTAATATTGGCGGAAATAATTTTGAGTAGGTAATTGGGGACAGCAGGTAAGTATAACCGAAATCCAACGGATTCTCTAATTATTTAGAAGTAGGCAGCGATGTATAATTAAAAGAGGGGATATGATAGCGCCGCACCTACCTTAGGTATAAGTATAATTAATATACTTCGAAACGTCTTTGTCGTCAGTGTCGACGTTAAAACCCTACACCGTATAAATAATATGCGAATGTGTAATTAGTAATTAATAATTACACGTTGCCGGTACAGTCGAGACGCAATAAACAATCAGTGGTTTTTCACGCATACTGTTATATATATATATTATATATTACATAATTACATTAAGCATTTGAAAGGACGAATCCTTTCTAGTACAAAAACTCGCCTCACAGAAAATATGCTCAATGCTTCGTTAAATAACTAGATTTCGATATTTAAAAAAAAAATTTACCAGAAAAACGGATCTGCTTAACGATTGCGTTATAGTCTGATTTTAAAAACTTAATAAAATTGTCAGAAGTTTTAACTTCTATAATACGTCTTATACATCACAAATTGTAGTTTGTTTAAATGTATTTTTCTGACGTTATTTAAAGTTAATTAAAAATTGGAATCTAATGCGAACTTAAAAGTTTTTTCTTTTTTTCGATAAAAAAAAAAAAATCAAAATCCTATTATTCTACAAAGCGTGATCTTTAATCATATAAATTCGTTTTTGGTCATTGAAATGATTCTTTGTATAGATACCACATAAATAGATATAAAGCATGCATTTTCACGTGTTAATAAATAACTGGCTCCAATACTCTTATAATATATTATTACTTTTAAATCACGTTGTTTTTTAAAAATAGTTTCACGTGAAAAAAACAACTCAAACTAGTCAAACTGCTAACCATAGTTTAGAAATCGAATTTAAATACAATGATTGTTGCACCATATTGCTTTTTTATTATTTTTTTTTTTTTACTTATTTTATATAAGGAAATTGATTCGAGTTTTAAAAAGATAAAGAAAAAAAGATTTCAACATAATAATAATTTTTGAATGATATGAAAAAAATACTACGACCCTGTAAATATGGTGGTTTTTATCACGTGAAATCATTTTCCTGTATACCTAATTTCGTAATAATTACGCAATAACCAATAATGGTACTCATCAGTTGCACTGAAACTATCCGGGATACTTAAGCATGCACAGCTAACCTTGTTCGAACGAATGGGGTGGTATAGTGGTAAGAGTAAATAAGTGAGCCTTGGTGTATTAATTATTAGGTGAGATTGCTCAATGTATGTAAATTGTACAATGGCGTGATATTTATATTTGGATATAACTGGAATTTTTAAGTAGCTAATCGATCTATATAGCACTTACAGTATAGTAATGCAACTGCAATCCATAACGTATAATACACATAATACATAGTATTATAGTATTATATTATAGTTAACCAATCAAAATAAAAAATAAATGATAACTGAATACTGATTGTTTGGATATTTACTAATAGGTACTTAAATATATATTATAACATGTATAATTTTTCTTATAGAAATTTATAGTTCAAATTTTGATAAAATAGTGTACCTATATTATGTATAAATAAACGATTTTCCTATAAAACTATTAGTGACATTGTTATTGTACCTAATTATAAAAAATATATATATAATGGAGACTTAGAAGTTTAAACTTAGTTAAATTACTAATTCAATATTTTTCTATACACATTACTCAATGACAATTTTAATACAGCCTACCAATCAAAATTAAGCAATAGAAAGATTTTTCTATTTTAATTATTAATAATAAAGTATGTATTTTTTACTCAGTTTTGAGATGGTTTGTTGGACAAAGCCTCCCAGGTCCATGTTTAAATTATGCCACTGTAGTTACTTAATAACGGGAACACTAATTACATCAAATTAATATTTAAATACATTTAAGATTTAAAATTTAAATTTGATTAAGTGCTACTAACAAATCCCGTAAGAAATCGGACGACTTTTTAATTTAAATATAGTCAATGCCCAATAATTATTATTACCATCCGGGGTCGAAGACACATTTTTATATAATGTTGGTTGGATGGAGATTTTATTTCATACAGATCATTCAGACGGAAATCTTGAGAAAACAACAAAAACAAATGGCGCGCGATTATTGCATACCGCCGCTGTGTGTGACGCGAGCAAATTAATTTCAATAAGTTTTTATCGTATTACCCCCCGCGCAGTCAACGTCCCTTCTTTTTAATCCCGAAACGCGTGTACTCTCGAAACACGGTTAATTTCCTGAAAAGCCACCACCGCTGTTCCGAATCTTGCTTTACCACACCATCCCATTCTCGCCCCGGGGACTTCCTCTATCAATATACACATCCCATTCAATTTGTATACGCGTCACATCTTTTAGTAGTGTGAAATGGATTTATGTCTTATTTTCATTATAACTCACGCACACACATACACACACACACATTTTTATATATATTTAGAGTTTTTTTTTTTTTAGAAAATCGGGAAATATGAAATAACTGCCAAGAAAGTATTTAAAAAAATAATTTATACAGATGTATTTTTGTAACAGAAACTTTATTGTAATATACAATTAATAGTCCAAAGGTTTAAAATATCATGTTTCACAATAGGTAATAAATGTTGTCTGTAAGACGGTGTCTATTCGTACTTATACATTAACCTAAACTAATGTAACCATTTTTGTAAAACGCCCTATACAACTATGGCAACATACTGTGGCAAACGGTTCTAATCGGGCCATTATTGCTACCTGTTTATTGTTTTAGCAGAGATGCTTCGAACTACCACTACTTTCGAATGTTTTCCCATTTTTTTGGAGACCCTGCATGTATATTATATATTTTTAAATTTAAAAACGTTGCGAAAATATACATTTTCGTGCGATACACTATATCCATCAAACAATATATACCATATATATATTTACATATTATATAAGTCGATTGTTTCGCATTAAATGTGTGTAGCATATTCATACATTGTGTGTGGTTATTTAGGCACATACGACCACGGAGGACGGGATAATTATTGTACACAAAATTAAGAAACTCGAGCGAATCGGAAACCACGTGAGTAAGCGAGCAAGTAGGTACACATTATTTATGTAGGCACAGCAGTACAACGTAATGTCCTACACGAAATTCGTTTGGAATGTAACATATTATTTTACGCGCAAGTGGATGGCGACGTATGTAATGTATATACTACATATTATTATGTAGCCGAGCAATTAATGCGTCGTGTACGTACAAATTATACACTATTAAATGTTTTTTTTTCTACATAATATCTCGGTAGGCAATAAAAGTATAGTGCATTAAAATATTCTAAAGCATAATGCGATGTTTGCAGTTGAACGATACACTTATTATATTATAGTAAAAGGTTGACAAGTAAGTGAAAAAAATGAACTTGATTCAATACCGAATCAAGTCAACTTTTGGTAAATAAGTTAATGTCAATAAATTCATAATATGTAACCCTAAATGTTCAAAGTTAATATGAAAAAAAAATCAATCAATCTTTTATATTACTACCAAAGTCACGACTGCGATTAAAAATAAAAATAATAATAATAAATATCTACCTCACATGTTTCCTATTATTATAGTCTAACTGTGTAGTAGGTTTAAGCAATTTATGTTAGAACTATCAACTGAATTGATAAATCAAGAAATTAATTAGTTAATTCATTGATATGTTTATTTATACTTAAAATAATTGTACGTTTGTACTTATAAAACCTGAAATAAAAATAATAATTAATTTGTTTTAACTATACTTATTAGGGGTACCTATAGTCCTATATTATGTATAAATAATAATAAACATGATTTTATAGTATTATTCCTCGATGTAATTGGAAGAATCCGGGTACTAAATGGATATTTTAACTAATTAACTGATGAAATTAATTTGAAAATGATCTATGTAATTGTTTGAAAGTTGAAAAAAAATTATTCACAAGTTAATAAAATAATAATCACCTTTAATAAATAATTCAACTGAAATGTGATCAGACGAAACATTTGGGCGTTGATGTATATACTCGTACTATACAGTATACACGTTACATTTATAACAACGACCTCTTTTTATTATTGATGATCTTTTTTCTAAAAAACATAATTATAATTTTAATATGCCCTACAGCGATCGGTGTTATACCGTGACTATTATACGCGCGCGCAGTGTATTAAAATATGTGCAGGTGCATAATAATATTATGTTAAGTCTAGTAAGCCTACAGTAATGGTTATTGATTTTCAGACTCGTTACAAACCACCTATAGGTGCCTTAGTGCCTATACAAAGATAATGCTGCAGCACATCATTTATGTTGATATTTATTTTGATATTATGTGAACACATATTATATAATGTGTAATAATTATGATTGACGTCGGTTGTTTGTATAATATACAATCATTATTGACAGTAATATACCTACTTTAAACAAATTTTACGCTTTCATCCTACATAATATTATTGTTATTCGTGTATGAGTATATTCATTACAGCGGATACACCCTTGGGCGTGCAGACTTAACGTGTAAACGAAGAATTATGCTACGGTTCCCGGAATAGAGCAAGAGCAACAGAAACTACAGTAGTTAATTGGCGCGCAGTAGGTTTCTAAAACGACTTTTCTTTCGCGTGACAGCCAAAAATAGTTGATCGGTCAAGAGAATAATATACCGTGTATAGTATTGCCGCTGTCAACGCGGTATATGTGTACGTAAAAACAAACAAGTCGTGTTTTTTCTAGCTACTTCGTGAAAGCTCGCAGAAAAGATTCGAGTTTATAACACCGGAGAGTGCAGTGTTCACCAAAAACGCTATTCCGACGATTCGCCGGTCCGAGTTGATTTTTCTTCGGCTACATATTTTTATTTCGGACACGGATCCGCCATTATTATTACTATAAACGCTATTATACGCGCGTGCCGGCGTCGGTGAAAAATGAATTTCGCCGGAACGACCGGAGTTTTTCAGAGTTATTTCACAGGAATGGGTCGTGCAGTCACTGCGGAAAGACCGACGGCCGGAATGATTGATTTGTCCCGGATGATTGATGTCGTGCACACAAAAGCGATTGCGGATTTTCGACTGGCCCGGGTGGCACACACGCGAATATGTCCGTGTGCAGCGTAACGAGACGCTAAGATTTGTAAGCTCCAGATGGTTATTTTATTACCGGCCAAACTGACCCGTGGGGACCGTGCGGGGGCGATATAATATACCCGATAACACCGATATTATATAGGTACTACCTAAGTGTATTATACGAATACGGTCGGAAACCAGCTCGAAAATCGTTCTGGTTCGTCATCGGTCTTCGATATAAGTATATATACTACTGAACCGCCGAGAACTGCACTGACGATGAGATTTAAATAATATATTATATATTATGCCAATCGTGTTTATATACATATATATATTATATATGGAGAGAACAATTTTTTTTCCACAACAATTTGAGTTCTTATTTTTTTTTTTTTTATCTATTACGCGTGAATTGTAAATATTTTTTTCCAAACGTCCTCTTAAATGTTAATGAACAATGTGTGAAATAAAAAATCATTCAAAGTTTAACTTAGTAGTAAGTCATTTATCATAAACTACTATTTTTTATAGTCTATTATTTAATCGCGATATTAACTATTTAAATACAATTATACAATTGTATTTTTTCTTGCGGAAATATGAATGTACATTTTAGTGATGGATTATATTCATATTTGTTTACTACATATTTATTTAATACATCCTTCTTGTAAAAAAAAAAAATATTGTAATTATAATATAAACACATTGCGTAGGTTAGAATATTTTATGTTTGTTTTAGACATAATTTATATTAGTATAATTTAGAGATTGTTCAAGTTCGATAACCCAGAATTTACAATTAAATGTCATTATCAGGAAGCCGACACAATGATCCCAAAACACCATGACGTATTGACGTCATTATTTCATATTTAATTAAACTCGGTGCTATATTGGAAATTTACGCAATTACGGTTGTAGAGAACATCAAAATACATGCCTCAAAGGATTTCAAGCTACGAAAATTACGCTTTAAATAAAAACAAATTCAGATTTTAAATTAATAATTTATTGTATAGCAAATTTTGTAATAAACTTAATAAAACAGTATTATAATACTACAATGTCAGTACCTATATGGTTTTTTTATTTTAATTTTAATAAAGGACTACAGGTTCAGGTTAAGGTATACGCATAGTTATAATATTTAAATGCGGTTGATGCTAAATAATATCTCTTTAAATATGTAGTTAAAATATATTAAAATATTTTATATGAATGATGATGATTTAAATTTACGACGAATACTATAGATCTATTGTTTCATTGAATTTTATAATGAGTGAAATATTTTAATTAATAACCTATATTAAGCTACCTAATGTTGTATAGTAAAATATATACTAAAAATTAAAATTTATTCCGTAAATGTAAAAATTTAAGTTTTCAGACAAAGTTATAAATAGAATATTAAACGCCAAATAAAAATGTTATTAATAACTAAAAATATAGTTTAATATGATTAATTTAAAAATAAATAATATTATTTTAAATAACAAATGATAATGAATTAAAAATTGAAGTACAGCTATAAGTAATTTATATTTTCAATGGTATGATAAATATTTTCATTTCTTGCGTTGAAATAGAATGTATCAAAAAAAGTATGTTTTATTCAAATATTTATAAACTAAACAGTTTTATTAAAATTCCGGTTAATTTTTTTTTCAGCGCTTTGACAGTATTATATATTAACAGAATGTGAGTATATTTTTTTTTCTGAAAGCATAAGGTGTAAATGTTTTTCACGAGAAAAAAATATACTGAATATGTTTTTATACAATTCTTTGAATTGTTATGCTGTTGTTAACTATGGAGAGTATTCAGATGGAATTTAAGGGATCAAGAAAAAGGGCAAAAAATCGTAATATTTTAAGTATTGTTTAAATATGAAACACCGTCGGGAATAAATTTAATTCGTATATAACACGTCTATAATGAAACAATTTGTTAGTATTATATTATCACACTCGTGTTGTGTTTACTATCTGCACGTATACGTTTGAATCGTATTACAGTGCACGTCAGAAAGAGTACATTTTCACTCCACGTGTAAAAAACGATAAACACAGTAGGAATGTTTTTTTTAAACATCAGACACATTTTGCTGTGCATTAGGAAGTGCAAATATTAAATCACTCAGGCGATCGTTCCTGTCATCTGCCCCAAGTTCTAATAAACGAAATCATGATAGGTACACTTGATCGAAATTCATGTATTTTACACGGCGTCAAACGGTACAAACCCTTTAAGAATCTAAGACAAATGTACGTTTTAAAGTTATCGGGATGTAGAACTGAACAGAACCGAAATTTTCGGACACAAACCATTTAGATTTAAATGTGTTTGGTGTAGACATGTATTAATTTCATTTAAAAAACTGGGTGAATAATTGGTATGAATTTAAAAAATAAAATATTTGTATAAAATAATTAATGTATTGTATTGTTACTAAAAATTATTTTTAAGAAAGCGGGTTAGTGGGTACCGCTCTGCTGTACATTAGGTGCCGTATGGATGATTATTATATATTATAGGAGTGTTAAATTTGAATCCAATGGTAGTTATCATTGTATATGAAAAACGATTCTGAACGAAGATGATTTGTCAGCCTCATAATATCATTTCGAATGGTTGGTGAAAAAGGTGATTTATGTTTTAATGGCCCTAATACACAAGAATTTAAGTTCTTTTATAATTATTATAAGTTAAACTTATTGAAAATCTCGTATTAAATTTTCAACTCTTAGCTATTTATACAAAAATTTGTATGAATTATACCAACAAAATAATTTGCAAATATTTATGGTTTTGACGAATTTTTGTCAATATTTGTACTTCAAATGCTAATAAAAAAAAATTGTGCCTTTTTTAATCACTATAAGAATAACTTATGAGGAACTTTGTATTACATTTTCAAGTATTTTGACTGGGTCAAAAATTTTTTATTAGCACTTCAAAAATAAATTTTCAGAAAAATTAAAAATTTCTATAAAAAGCTCAAAAAAAGTCAAAATATTTTGAAAATTAAATCACGTAAAGGAAATGCCAATCTAAATAACTAGTGAAATTTTCAAGTATCTACCACTTATACGCACTTAAAATTGTTCCTATAATAGTGCTTCGAGTTTTCTCTGTAGCTACTTGAAGGAAAATTTATAGAAAACTCAGTATTGTATTTTTAATCCTTAGTTATAAACACAAAAATTTTTATAATTTTTCAACTTTAAAATTACTTGCAAATTTTCGCAATTTCGACATATTTCGTAAAAATTTGAACTATAAACGCTTATAAAAAAAATTGTGACAAACGATATTTGATTTTTTTTAACTACAATAAAAACAACTCATAGTGAACCTTGTATTCAATTTTTAAGTTTTTTTAGCCATCCAAAATTTTTATCGACACTTCAAAAAAAAATTCTCAGAAAAATCGAAAATTTGAGTGGTCTATAAATAACTTAAAAAAAAGTCAAAATTTGATTGTATATAAATAACACTAATATAAACATTAGGTGAAAATTTCAAGAATTTACAATGATTAGTGTTTGAATTACAACCATACAAAAAAATCGATTTGGTCGAAAACTGGTTTTGCGTAAAAATTAAGTTTGAAATTGAGGCATTATTTCGACTAGTTATGCTGTACACAGACACAAAAAAAAAAATCACACATCATTGTAAAATCAATACATTCATCACTTCGTTCAAAATCACATTAATATAAATAATCAGTAATTATTATTTATAGTTAACTTTAAAATGATATTCGTATTATAATAATATTGTAATTTGTAACATAATGTATAAAAAATTAATAAAATAAAATTACATACGTATCACTGATGAAGGTAAAAATAATTTCACTTTTTCAAACGGCATACATGTTAGTCACCCAAACGAACTATTATTTTTTAAGTTAGTAGTAAACTCCGTTCCGATTTATGCAGTGATAACCATTGTATAAATTCTTAACAACAGACAAGTGTCACACGACCAACATCGTGCAATATATACATAATACATATACATATATGGTTTCAGGATGCGTATAATATATTATTGTGCCTGAACTGAAAAGTAGAGTTGGTCAATTAATTTAATGAACTTTATTCAATGAAAGCGCAGATAATTGGTTAAATCACTTAATTATTTTCCCTGTCCTAAATCCCCTAGGTTAAATCCCTAAATCCTGTACCTATGTTAAATCAATATAATTAAAAAGTCCCTTTAATAATTTTATAACTAATCTTAAGGGGTCAATCTACTATTTGATACTTAAATACAGTTGAAAACATACAAATACATTTGAAGAATAGACAATATAACATTTTATCAAAAAATATTATGATTAAAAAGTAAAAACTAAAAATACAATTTTACCTGAGAATCCTGATCTGTAAGCAAATTAGAAATTCGAGGCGATAAACACGAAAAACTACATTTTTGTCATTTATCGCTCATCGTACCACAATTTCTTTGTTGAGCAATAATGTATTTTTTATAATTTAATTTAATGTGATTTTCATAGTCGTGAGAAAGTGACTCTATTCATTTAACTACTTAATTAATGTTAAAAAAAAAATGTCACATTTAAGAAACTGATGCGGATTTTAATGAACATAATATGTGTATCGTAGAAACTCATTATTTTTATTTATTTTGTCTTTAATTTTAATTTGTTAAACATACAATATTGTTTAATATTATTTATCGTTATATAATTATTTTATAAATGCATTAAGTGCTTTAATAATTTCAACATTAAATTTATTCCTAAAATATTTTTTAATAGTACTTAATTCTATATATTAAAATCGAATTTTGGGCGAATAGTTCAAAATGAGTTGTATGCAAAAAGCTTTTGATGAGTGGAATTTGATAGGAAAGTATTAGGAAATCCCAGCAAAACGTTGCTCCACCACTCTACTCATTTAATTACTTATAACTAATAACTTATTTGTCCAGAGTTTAATATTTTGGATTAAAATATTAAAAAAAATATATTTTAAATTACGTAAAGGTGATACAAAACGATAATGATTAATAGAAAAAAAATTGTTTTTCTTGCAAAAATATTATTTTGTTAAAATTTAGAGATATTATATAAAACAAATGTTTTCAAAAATAATGGAAATAATGGGTGTCTTACTTTAAATGGATCACCGGATCACCCCAATACGTGTACACTGCACGTATATACATTATTATATTGTGGTGTGTTAGGATTATTGGTATTATAACAGTAAACGGAATTCGGTGCTGGTGTAATGGTAGGTTGGCAAGTCGAAATTAGACTTGGGCTTGGACAAAAACACGTACTCGTTTGTGTGCGTGTGTATATATATATATATAACTCTTGGGACACGCATAATGCGTCGTGAAGTATCCCAAACAGATCGTAAAAAGAGCGCTATTGCAATCGTAAAAAGATACAGTTTTGTGGTTCGGTGAACCGTATATTTGACCGGAGTATACGAGTTATATACATTCTCGTTTATATATAATATATATATATATATATACTATTATATAGGCATGCTTCACGTGTATAATAGGAATATAACTATATATAAAGATGCCAACAGACGTACCCCAATACTGTATTATGATGGTGGTGGTCGTATATATTACGGTACACACACATACATACATAGATAACATAAGTGTAGTGTGTGTGTGTGTGTGTATTATTGTAGTTGTATAATAGTTGTAGTGGTATTATATTAGTTGTAGTTGTGGTAGTGGTAGTATTGGTATTATGGCATTAGTAGTGTTTTGGTGACTCGATATTATACTAGTATAGGAATTCAAACGAAACTTCACGGTATCCCTCTTTTTTTTACCCTTTTACGTAATTGGTTTTTTTATCGTCATTTCTGGGATGGCTATTAAAAAGTCGCTATAATTTTTTTATTCAGCGAAATATTTTTGTGTGCGCTCTTTTTAAAATTGTTTTTTTTTTTTATCGTTTTCGACTACATACTTGAACAAATCGATAAAAATATATGCATTTTCTCGAATTCAGTAATCTTGTTTGTGATACTACGGAAAATTATAAAAACTTAAAGATAAGATAATATACATATAACTTATAGGTATACAATTTGATGAAAATATAGATAAATTAAGTTTTTAAAAAAACATAATAATAATATACTCTTAAAAATTCTAAAAAGTTTTTAACTCTCTTATAATATTTATGGCGATTAGAAATAGATAACATAACAGTTAGTAGTTACATAGATTCTCTGTGGGAGAGGGGATTTTTAAACGTATAAAACAGTTAACAAAACTTGTACAAAAGTATTTACAAGTTGTTATCAAGCACTATAATGATGTGTCTCTTAGAAAAAAAACACTATATAACAGCAAACCAATGGAAAACAATTAACATTTAAAATTGTATTTTTTAGAACGGCATGAAGGATGAAGTACATTTTAGTAGAAAGTAGTAGTGATACAGCATAAAGCGTAAGCACAGCTAAGTATATAGTTCAGAGTATAGTGTGTTTTATCCATTATTATGTAAACTACAAGAGCTTAAGTGCCGGGTTGGAACGATGGGGGTGTATAAGAATATAGTATCCAATTCAATGTATTAGTATACAATACATACCCAACAATAAAAAAGCCAAAGGATGAAATTTCTGTTTCGTATAATATCGAGATAAACATTAAAAGTACTGGAAATACCACTGGTGCCGTTTCCCGTTGCAGTCAATATATTTTAAAACGCTAGCGATTATACGAGTTAATTTCCAAATCAACTAAGCGTTATACAATATAATACATATTATGTAGAGTGTGTATTGGACGTACATTCTAGTTGATTGTACAAAATTTGTGATTTTCAAAACGTTATACTGAACTAACTAAACTTTCTGTGGCCCAAAACAATATTTTAACAACTTTTTTTAACACATAATATAAATGCAAATTTTTGTTTAAGTTTGATTTAATATGAACATTTTTTAGTTTTAATGAACTTTTTAATAGTTCGAGGTTATTTGGTAGATCTATTTTTATTAAATCGTTAAGATGATTATCTGCGAATCTAGATCTCAAATAATTATTTATTTTAAAGTTTGTTTTTGAAGAAGTACCATTACAATCATACGTTGAATCTAACATTGTTCATAGAACATTTTTTAACTTGATTTTAATTTGGGGTATTTATCTGAAACAAATATATTTAATCCGGAATCGTTCGCACCGTAAAGTATTCAGAACTTGGTCAAATTTCTCTTTTAAAATCAAATCTTTCTGAAACTCATTGAATTTTAATCTGTAAGATAGCTTTATTATAGTTGAAAATAATTTCAGCTTCACTATTCCATTCACAGGAGGTAAAGAAAAAACAGTTGTTCAATAACAACACTGCATTTCGAATTTGTTGAAATCAGTAAACCTAACTTTATACTCAGATTTAGCCGATTATAGGCCTTTTTATAAAATTAATGAAGTGACCGATGTACCTATTTATAATCATCAATACTGGTTATAAAGTTAAGAAAGTATAAACATTCACTTTCAACATTTTACAAAGGAAATTGATTCTTCTTGAAAAACTTTTGATTTCTCACAATAGATGGCACATTAATTTCCACTATCGCGTAGGTAGTTTGAAATTTAAAATAGTTATAATATTATGGTAATATGTTTAAAAATGACTGTTAAAAATGCGATAGAACCTATGTTATATTATTTTTTTTCTAGTGAATTTATGAAGTACTTTGCTATAACACATTGTTATTAATAATCAATCGTATCACAAACTTTGAACAAACGTGTAATAGAACGAAATATATATATATATATTGTTTTAATCATTATATAATACAAATATAAAAACTATATTATTTAATTACGCCATTTTGACCGGTAAAAATATGTCCGCTAGGCAGTGAACACTACTATAATTCGTTTTGTATGACAGCAGCGTTTACAGCGCGAAACTTTCTTGAAATTCGAAAACGAAAATTCAACGAGTACCATACACCCGTCGGCCGTCACCACCACGTCTTATACACGTCTTACGCACCACAGTAATTCGTGCGCGATAATTGTAAAACGAGGCACACGCTTAATATTATAGATACCGCGAACACGTGTAAATACATATAATCGACTGTACAGGGGTGTATATATATGTACACAATACGTTTCGTCTAGACGTTGGAGTCGTCGAACAACAAAAAGATTTGACGTTTGCATATATAATATATATACAACATAGTTATAGATATACATTATGTATTTTATTTCTATTAAAATCACACGCGCGTGCGTGCGCGAACATATTCTTTAGGTGCGAACGGAACGAAGGCCCAAAAGTACCGAATATATTGACGTATATATAGGGCGATGGTTTTTATATCGTGAATCGAGTACATCCCGTGGGTGGTTATTAAACAGGTTGAAGCTTTTTTGAAAAATAAAAAAATTTAATCCTAGTACGACAATTGTTATGAAACGAAAATAGAAAAATATTAGATAATAATACATTTATATAGGTAACATGTTATTAAACGTTTGACAATTCTTTATATTTTCCGAGATCGTGGCCGGTGGGCGCACACCGTATAATGTACAGCTCATTCGAATATATTACACAGAGTATATACTGACGAACAGAGGGTATTTAATGTATTCGGACCAAATTGGAATTATTATTGTATCCTCGTGGATTACACGCGGCCGCAATCGCTGCTGACAACGAGAGCACATGCAATAATTTTCATAGGAACAAAAGCGTTTCCATGACGATCGGCTGTGGAGGCGGAGGTGGATGACTGTTACGACGACGACGACGACGACTGCGGCGACAGCTTTAATAATAATAATAATAATAGTAGTAGTAGTTGTTGTAGTAATAGTAGTAATAATAATATTATATTGTGACGAGAGAGCCCGCGACGCCGAATTTCGAACTTAATTAACATCAGATGTCGGTTTAACACGTTTTCCTGGGACCGGAAGTTAAATGACCCCGTAAAAGTGTAGTGGAGGGGTTATACGTCGTCGTCGTTGGGAACTGTTTATTTTCTCCATCCTCCCCACTACCAATACACTTAAAAGCTGTGACCCTTTACCCCGCCCACTGTACCAGAGAAACTATTTATATATATATATAACACTACACTAAAACGTACTCTATACACACTACTACGACAACTACTACTTCCGGTCCGACAAATTTCATAGACGAGAGGGTTAGTTTTACAGTAATTTGCTAGCTATATACAATAACAATTAACGAACTACCGAGCCATCCCCTGTAGGTCGTCGTTTTAAACGACCCGTTTAAGCTATTCCGGCCGTAGCCGCTTCACATAGACGCCACCGCGTCGTATCATTTTCATTTCGTTATTGTGCCGCGTATTGTTTTTAACGATTTCCGACTTAGAGACGTTCCGACTTTCCGAAACACGTATAATATTATGATTATCAAATTTCATGAATGTAAAGTTAAACGTAGGTATTTACCACTTACTTCTATTATTGCGCGAGTATTTTTTCCGTTATGACTTGAATTGGGGGTTATACTCGTATATATATTTTGTTTCTACAAGCTCGTAGACATTGAAATTTCTTTAAATATCTACGGTACATAACCACCAATTTTTATCTTTGATTTATTTGCGGATAGCAGTTCTTTTCTATTTGATGATATTTTTTTTGGCAGAGGGGGAGGGGGATTTTGTTCATTTTTACTTATTATTCCCCAACATTTTTTTTGTATGTATCATAAATACTTTTCAATACAACCATTATTATCATATGTATAGTCATTGATTATAAATAATATATATTTTATATATTTATAATCAATGGTATAATATAAGTTGTATAATGTATATAGACATTGTATATGCACATATGGAAGCAAATAATTAAATATTTGCATTTTGCATACAATTTTTATAGGAAGTTATACATTATATGACATTGTTAATGTGAGTCGTTGCATCGTGATAAAATATTTGACCGTTTGGCGCTCAATGGCTTATTTTAGTACCTCAATACAATATAATATAATGTTATACGTGAAATATCGGTGTTTGTTACAAAGTAAAATTATATATGTATTATTAGACATTAACAGTTATATTTGGGGTTTTTAATTTTTCTATTTATTAAGGTACGGTATTTTTATAAAATATTTAATACACTACCTATATTTGAGTTAAGTAATTACATAAACGTGGAGCATGTCTTAAAAAAAAATCATATAGGGAATACTCATGAACTAAATACTATATATATATATATATATATATAATATTTAGTTCAGTAGGAATACGACTAACAAATCCCCCCATAATTGCACTACTACCGGAAACAGATAACTACGTTATTCAGTTTTTCAAACGAACGCGTAAAGTAGTCGATATTTTGCTCCGTGCGCGTAACTTACATCCCTCATATAATAGTCGTTAAATAAAAACGTTTTAATATAACACATATGATTGAATATTTACTATTTATCTTGTGGAATCCGTGTTTTAACTATTCATGACACGTATACATTCAATACTATATAAACGTATCTATCAAAAAATCTTTTTCTAAAAAAATTATAGCAATTCGTGGTCCTCTATCGTATACAGAATACAGATATATATATTTGTATTACTATATGTATATAGTAGGACAAAAATTAAGTACAATCGATTTTCAGATTTATGCAGTTATTACGTCAATTATAGTAACGCGTATCGAATTTAATCGTATATTGTATATTATAATTAATAAATATGTATTATTTGCATTGTGCAGGAACGTGGTATAAAATAGAAAAAATTAAGTGTCTTAAATATTACCTACGTTATTTTGTTTAAGCATTAACATTTTCACACGAAATTAAAAATTGTTTTATTTAAATTTAGAAGAAAAGAGTTTTAACATAAATCCAAATAATATAATAAATTAAAAACGGAGTAAAAAAAGTTAGATTACAAAATGTTATTACTTATAGTGACATTATTAAACCGGTGTGCTCGAAAATCGTTAAAAACCCATTCTTCTTTCTGTCTCCAACAGGAGGCTTGCCCACGTTTTCTCAAATTTAATTTAAAATCATCTTTACAATTCATTTTCATTACTTGTTTGTTATTAAAAAATGAACTTAAAGTTTTATTTTTCAATATAACACGTTTTATGATAAAGTTTTTTAAATATACTCACAACTTTTTCTTTAATTACTTAGTTTTCAGACGATAACGCTGATTTAAATACTATATTCAATTATAGATAAATGTAAGCAGATACAAATTAAAAACCTTCATTTTTAGAGACTATAAATAATAAAATATTTAATTATTAATATCGAATCAAATATCATCAACTTGATAAATATTCTGAAATAAAAAGTAAATTTACTGTATTTAATGGACCATATGACTTGTATGTTTTAAACTTAGAACAAAATAGTATTTGAATAAAATGTTTATTGTTTTAAAAGTAATGATTTCACGATAAATACAATTTTTACAGGGTTCATCGTTTGTGTACATAGCATTATTAATATTTCAACACACACAAATAATTGTTCGTAAAAGAAAACCGAAGACATTTTTTTTTCAATATTATACGATGTGTATTATTGTACTATTAGGGTATTTAAATCTAAATAACATTTATAATATTTAATTAAAAAAGTAGTTTTACAAAGAATTATCAAGGGAATTCATTTTCGTAAAATAATACATAAGAATGACGGTTTGAGTACTGGTAATTTTGATTAATTGTTTTCAGTATTATCACTTCACTTCGTCATAGATTGTTTTTAAGCTTTTTAAATTTCCAATAAATTAATTTATACTTAAACATTGTAATCTTACTAGACAATTATATTATTTCTGTTTGTTAACAATAATAAATTTATTATTATAGACTATAAAATTACGTAATTCGGTATGAATTTTATAATTGAAATTCCATATTTATTTGAAAATCGTTTTGTCTTATTTATTGTAATTATGTACCTATTCAATGTTTATACGTCAATTTTATATTTCAAAGAAAAATAGATTTTATTAATTCTGTTAGGATTATGCTAAAATGAATAATAATAATTTAGCGCTTAGTGAATTTTATTAGATAGCATAATGTTAGAAATGACGTCGTACGGATTTTAACTTCCAAGAGTTGGTCCTATTCAATTAAACACGTTATCATTTCGAAATTATGTCCATTGGACATTTGTAGATTTTCCTATTTTTATTTATGACGTTATTGAAAATAATAATAACTAATAATTATACAAAATTATACAATAACTATTGGCCGGCTAATATTGGCACAATATATTATAACTGCGTGGTTCACAGGTTAGGTTAGGTGGTTCATGTTTATGACAGTGTACGAGAATTATATCCATTGACATAAATCATACGTACAGTTTTATACGTGTCATTATGTCGAGAGATCGACGTAAATGTAATACTGTATTGTAATATAATATATAATTTTATAAATAAACCACAACTGTTTTATATTATGGACAAAAGTTTATCAGCAGTAATTAAACAAATATTATTCCACATGAATAAACTCGCTGTCATCCTAACAAATGGATATTTAATACCATTTTAGTGTGACAAATGAGATTATTATAGTTGTTACAAAGAATATTATGTATTTGTAAAATATGTACAAAATATAGTATAGTATAGTATTGATGAAAAATGATAGTATTTTTAGTTTTTCTCAAATAATATGCATATTATTATTATTATTATTTATTTTAATGGCGAACAATAATAAATTAGTCTCTCTGAAATTTAGAATCATCATATCTAATGCCAAGGCAATTAATAGACAGTTAACTGCATTGGTTTTTTCTAATATTTCTAACTTTGTTTTTATTTAAAAAGTAATTACGAATTTCAATCTATACAAGTTTATGTATAGTAAGTAATTTTGTCTACAAAGAATTTACATAAACAGAATAAAAGATGGGTATTATCAAACTATATATAGGTAATATCAACTGATAGGTGTATTAGACAATACTAAAGTAAGTCCCTAGAATAATATATTTTTAGTCATCAGTTTATAAAGGATTAGTACAAGAGTAAAAGAAGTTTAATTAGCGGGTTTTGGAGGTTTTTAATTCTTTGATAAAGTGAAAGGCGATGACTTTGCAAACAGATTTAGTGTTTGAATTTTGAGGATTATATAACAATATGAATATTATTGTTTGTTATATTTATGGAATGGTGACAAATGTACTAAAGCGTCTAATGCATCCAAAGATTAATTAAAATTTTGAAGGTTTAGTTGAACCTCATATTTTAATTCCATATGTCCAGTATGTTGCTTATAGATTAAGATCCCGCATATTAACAATGTCTTACTTGTACTTGAAGCGGAACGACTACATCCAGTCTTGTGTCTGCGCTGGTCTGGCCGGCATCATTGCTGGCTGAACATCTGTAAGTACCCGCGTCTTCTGGTCTGACTGCTTCTATTGAGAGTACCTGACCAAGAACCCTAGTTCCCGAGCCCGTTTCTAACAGTGTCGGCTCGTTCTCGTCTAGTACGTGATACCATCTGATGGAAAGGAAAAAATAGATACTTAGGTTAGTGTAGGTAATATACTAGGCACAGTATAAATATATAATATATTTAGATTGCCCTTTAACAGTAAAAAAATGCATAGGATTTAATACAATAACTATGGTTTTTTTATTGAGTGAAAACGACAGACTGAGGTTATCCCAGTTATGGAAATAACATAAAAATAAAATAGTTGATATCTCCAAGGTTGATTTATCAATTATCAATCATAAAAATACTATATAAACGATTAATATCCAATTTTTTTCTAAATAAGTAATATTTCATTTTATGTTAATAATTACAATTATTAAAATGTTAACGTTAATTTCATTTTTTTTTTTATGTTTGACTTGAAATATTAACGAACTGACGGACGAAAAAATAGGTTCCTATATCGTTAATATATTATATGAATAACAAATTATTGATTTTTAAAATTAATTGTTTTTTTTCAAATAAAATATAATTCTGTCTATTGGCTCAAAAGTGTAGTGTTTGAATATGTATAACTAATGAGTAAGACTATACACAAGTGAATAATAAAATGTCTGTTTAATAAATTAAATACATTTACATTGTAATAAAAGATTGTTTATAGGTTTTATAGGACTTAAAATATGATTTTAAAAAGATTTAATTTTAGAACAAGATAATGTAGATTTTATAATTAAATAATTTATTTATAACTTTTGGTTTTATAGGTATTTTTTATTTATGTCTGTTATATCGTATATTTTCAGTAACGTATAAGACAAAGTAAACTATTTTGATATGAATTTAAAAAAAAATTACTATTAAATTATGGATCATAAAAATTAAAAAATATTAATATAGGTTTGGGTATAACAATTGTTACTTTTTCAATGATATTGGGGTAAGTTATAGTCTGTCTCTCTCATTCGATATTCATATCGCTGACGCAGTTCATATTTTTATATATTTATGGTAGACAAATTTTGATTTTATCACTTATACAGTATACGTGATTAGGCGTCTACGATTTTTTTTTACCTGAAATGAGGATGAGGACATCCGGTCGTGATGCACGTGAGAACGGCGCCTTCGTCTTGGGCAACGCGGACCGAACTCTTATGAGCGACGATTTCGACCATCTCATTTCCCGCGGCCTCTGGAATGCATACAAATATTTATTTTTAATTAGAGTGTGGAAAATAAGACACTTGTGGGCACAGGAAGAGCCGGTTAAGTAAATGGTCTTTAAAGCATGAAACGCAAGGACAAGTAACGTCTTTCTCATTATCTATGTCAGGACGACGGCGATGGTGGCGGCGGTTAGTGTCGGGACGTTCGGTGCTTTTGTACGTCCATCCATTCGTGTAATCTCGGGTACTACCAGCAATCGGTCGCTATGGTTACACATACCGGGTTCGTAGATTTTCCAGAAAAGGGTTACAATGTTATTATTTTGGTTTTCGGGTCACGTGCTAATAATAATTACTGCAAGCAGGGTTTATGTGTCTCGCCGTTGGGCATATTTCCCATTAAGTACAATTTTTTGTACACCTATATCGCTGTGCGCAATGAAACTTGTTCGTACAACTGTGAAAACTCGTTTAATACCGTCTACGTTTCTGTTATAATAATATTACCGTGAACCGCTATGTTGGCCGGTGTGCTGGTCGTCAATTTTCTGGTCAAAGTGTGCATCATTTGACACGTATATGACGAGAACTGATCGCTCGATTCGAGATTGTGAACCAACAGTTCACCAGTGTGCATTGCGTGATATTTTCCGTCTGAAATGAAAAATAAATTATAATTAATACTATATTGTATTGGGAGCATATTAAACTGAATGTTATAATATATTGATCGGGCTGTTGTGGATTTATATTTTGTCACAATCAACAGAACTTTGATTTCTAAACGGTTAAAATTAAATTTATTTTACTTACAGAGATTAATTCAAATTAAAAAAATGAAATGATGAACATTGAACTTTTATTGGACGACTGACTACAATATAATATATATTTAATATTTATATACTGTAAAAGCAGTTTAATATGTTTATTCTTATGTAAATAAGCCCAGACGGTTAAAAAATTAAACGGAACATCAAATATATATATATATTAAACAACAAAGATAGATTATATTTCCAGTATACCAGACAACTATAAAGAAATATATATTAATTTTTGTTTATAAATAAATATAATACATAAGATTAAATAAATAATGGTTAAAACTATATAATCTGTAACAATTCATAAAAAAAAATTACATACATTTTACTTCAGATCGTTGAATAAACAAATCATAATATATATCACTATAAACATTTTTTTTTTTTTATTTATTTTTATAAAATTGTATTTAAATTGCAGTTTGTGATTTTGTGTCGACTCTAGTGACTACTGTTCATATTACCTAGTTAGTTACTTATTAATTCAACAGTTTTAATTTTGATGTAATATAAATATTATATTTGTTTAAAATTTAGTAAGTGAGCATGCAATTAAGTAGTGAGTTGTACAGATAGATACATTAAAAAATTTAAAAAGCTCACCAATTTATTATGACAATCATACTAATATAAAAATAATTTTAAATTTTAAACGACTCTATCATTATATTATAAAATAATAAATTGAACATTATGACTATTAACATACAATCTAAAATGTATAGCTGATATCTATAATTTTTTTTATAAATTTAAGAGTTGGTAAAATCAATAAGTATGTAATATTATTATTTTTATAAACAGAAGACACGGGTCAGTACTTAAAGTAATATAATTAAATATACTGGTCAGTGGTTAATATGTTTTTTTTTTTATCGAAATAGTTCAGTAGGATTGATAATCGCCAAAATAACATAAGAAGTAATAGACACAACAAAAACATATACAATATATAAACGTTGTAATTATTACAGCTAATGTTACTGGATTTAAATTTTTTAGAGGCATATTATTGCTTCATATTTCGGCACACATTCATCTAATTGTCGGCTCTTTTTGTCCAAACAAATTTTATATAATTATTTAAATCGACGTTAATATAGCTAAACGCATCACTGTAGTGCACAGCTGGCCCGGAATATTCAGATACATATTGTATAAATATATGCACATCACTTAATCATAGGATAATCGTATGTGTTTGCAAAATTATATTATAATATATTGTGTATATTATTACACCATCTAATGATAAATGAATACCCAGTTAACGTGGTAAATTAACATAATTTACATTAATAAATGATGTAAAATGATATCGCATGTCAACTGTCCACTGTCCAGATAAATTGTCCAAATTATCGATTGTGACAGTAATGTATCTATATTATGTTTATACAGGTAACTGCATTTACTTAAATTATGTTTCCTAAAACTAATTCATGATAAAATAATATTACAAAAATTTAATTTTATACATTAAATAATAGAAGATAATAATGATTTATCTAATCATTATAATAATGTACAAAACTAACCAAATAACAAAGATACTGAATACGTAATAGTATATACAAATTATACATAAAACATTATCAAAAGTAGTTAATTGTTAATATCCAAGAATAAAATAAATTTCTAAACTTAATATTCTCTTTACACTATTTTAGAAGATATTGAAAGAAAAAAAATTATTTTTTATGAATAAAAATAAATACACATTAAAAGATATGAGTTCAGCTAATTTACAAGTAAAAGTTCTCCTAATAATAATAAAAAGGCTAAATCAATGTCTGTTACGTTTTTATTACATTTTACAATAACCAAATGCTAGTGATGTCTATGGCTATATTTTAGAACTAATTGTTTGATTAATATCTCGGTAATCCATATCCTTAGATCATATACATACATATCTATATACATATATACATACATTATATGATCTAAGTCCATATCACAACAAAATAGTTAACATTTAGTCATTCTACAGTATTTACTAAATAACAATAGTAACATATTATCTATGTATAGAGTTCGATGACGAGATACGTCGATGAATTAACCAAATAATAATACAATACAAAGTAATTTGCGTATCATCGAATAAAACACGAATATTTCGATTAAATTAAATTCTACTTTTTACAATTATTTCCTATTAAATACCAACCTCCTTGTAATGATGGATAAATATAGAATCCTGGTTCTTGAAGCCACGATACGACCTTGACTAAATCTTTCATGAACGTTGGCGTTACGCATTCCAATACCGCTGTACATCCTTTGGCAGATCCTCCGTTCACCACGCGAACCTCAAGGCTGTAATCTTGAGCCACAACTAAAATCATAATGAATTTATATTATCAAAACAATTATTTCTTCGTCATTTTTGATCTCATATTGATATCTATTTATTTAGTTACCTATATTTAATGTTGTAACTTGTAGGGTTAATATATTATATCTAGAGGAATATTAATCGGAGTGGCCGTTGGATGTCGCATAAAAATTGGAATTGATTTATCTATTTTTTGGATTTAAGAAAATTATGGTGAAGACTGAAGTGTACCCATAAAATGTTTAGGGTGTTGTATTTAATATTTATCTTACATTATACTGATGAATAATAAAACCATTTTCCAGTTTTTTTTCCGATAGTAATTAGGTACATTGTTTTAATCAATGTATAATATGTAGGTTTTCGTTCTACAAGTTATAGAGAACACGTCATTTATATTTTAACAGAAGATTTTAACTCTTATATTTTCAAGACAGTTATTAATTATTTAAATTTTGTAATTACCTATTTATACAACAATTAATAACTTTCTTAAAAATGTATTACGGAACAGTGGTTTTGTAATACCCCTACTTCGTATCTATATATAATACATAAGGTAGGTACATTAAATTTGATTTTATTCTGCTGAAATCCTGTTAAGAAATATTATTTTATTGGAAAGACGTTGATGTTTTCCAAGTGCTAATATTTTCATAATCAAATATTAATGTTTAAAGTCCGATATAAATATAAATATATATATTAAGTGATTTGTTTTATATACGTTTTCTCAAATCGCTAACATTTGAGAACGGAATTTGATGGTGCCCACTTCTAGCATGTGTTATGGGAAAATCAATAAATGTAGTTTAAGAAACTCAAACAAATATACTTAATAAGACTATGTTGTACCTAATTTAATGAATAAACAAATTGAACATTATGCAGTACCTACAATTACAGTATAAACATAAGCAAATTGAAATTAAAACTTCTCAAATTTCATATTACGTTATGATATTGACTTGGCTAATAAAACATAAATGTATATATTTTGCTAATAATAATAATATGTACTTGATTACTATATTACATACATTTGGAATATTGAGGTTTATACACATAAATCATAATACGTAAAAATCATCTATTAACCTGAAATGTAATATTATGCTTTTGAGCTTTTCAAGTATCAGAGAAAATATTTATTACGTTTCAATAATTTTGTTTATAAAAATAACTCCAATAAAATTGCTACATATTAAAACTATGACGGAGTGTCACAGCGTTAGACATTAACTATGCTCATACGACAGTAACATTAATAATACTATAGTAACTATCCAACTATTTTATTTAGATATATATTATTTAATAATAGTATGATGGTGTGACGGCAGTCAAATATTAAATTTGACTTGTCACATAGCATTAATATTCACATTGATGATTTGTGAATTGTTCGCGTTTGAATAAATTTGCATGTAGGGCATATGTTTATTGCAGTAGGTAATCTGAAGTATAAACTTTGGGGACATTTAGACACGCTACAGTTAATATAATATTATGCATGTGTACAGCAGTTCGCTTGTACAATAATACTAAAATATGGATTGCACGTACTAAAAAAATCACATTGGTTTATTGGTTTCATACTCGTATATTAATATAATATTATGTTCGATTTTGATATACAAACATGTGATAAGATAAACAGATGATAAATTATATAAAAATAGGGTCCATTGGTGTATACAAGAAAACGGTGGTAGTGGTGGTGGTAGAGCGATCTTTTAGAGAGCCACCCCTTTAAGCCGTATCGTATTAATTTTTTTTAATTATAATTACTTTTTTTAGAAGGTATTATTAATAAATAATGCTAATTTATCTCAAATGTAAAATTTTAATTGAATCTTAAATTTATTTTTAAAACCTATAATTGTTATTTATAATTACCTAACATAATAATTGTATGTTTAGTATAATGTGTATATAATTTTTTATAACCTGAATTATTATACGTGAGTTTTGACATAAAATCTTAACATTTATTTTATTTTTTTAAAAACCACCATAACAGAACCATAATATTTTAAATTTCAATAATATTAATTTATGGAATTGGATAATGTGCTTACATGTAATGGAAATTCAGAATTATTCTAAGAATCAAAGGTTTACGCTATCCATTTGCATTGCGATCATTGCGAATTTGTATTCAGTACAATAATCGTTTAATGTGATTGACACGCGTGCCTATGTTTTAATATTTTTACAGTAAACAAAGAAAGTTTTTTAATGCAAAGTCTTCAGTTCATAAAGCAATGCATGTGGTCGTTAAGACTACATAAAACAATCTTTAAAAGCTGTGTTTTGGAGTGTAAAACGATAAAAGGTTTTCAATTTACTTTTTTTTTGTCATTTATTTCATTTTTCATCCGCAATATGTAAATGTAACGAACGAAATTAATAAATCTATAAAATAAAACTATAACTTAGTATAACCCGTCGTTCGATTATGTTATCATACTATCATGCTTGCATTATTATTATAGTATTTCCCGTTGAGTTTTAATATTATTAAAGTTTTTAAATCGGGTTTTCTCAATTAAATGAAGCGGTATAAAATGTTCTTATAAAAAAATTAATCCTTTTTGGAGACTTTCCAGGTACCTTTAAGTCTCTAGGTATACTATAAATATAATATAATATCTAGTGTATTAATTTTTTTATGATATTATTTTACTATATATTATACCGAAAAATAATTTGAAATATGGACCAATAATTTACCAAATCCGATATCATAACTTACCAGCTCTGACGTGCACATCACGACTGACGATGGTTCCAACATCATTGGTAGCCAGACATCGGTACACGGAACTGTGCACATCTTGTCGGTACATTGCTGGCGGGAACGGCAACAGTGCGAGTGTGCCATTTGACATGTCTTGCCGGAGCGACGGTACGTCCGGCACCGGCGTCCCATCGGCAGTCAGCCACCGGATATGTGGCGCCGGATGTCCGGCCGCTGTACAGTCGATCCACGCGCCCGTTGTGTTAGAGAACTCGAACTTCCCGGGAGGCTCCAACAAAAAAGACGGGCCCGTGAAATCCGACGACAACGACATGGACGATGGCGTATACGTCGGCAATACTGAAAACACAGACAATAGAGACTTTTATTAATTATAAATTATCAATGTACTAAAGTTGTATCAAAAATGTATTAAATTATAATTCCAATAAACAATATTAAATCGAATGATTTTCAAACACAATCATACAAATGAAATATTATTTGAATAATTAACTTATTAATAATTAATTTTCAAACAGGTTTATTTGAATAAAAAATTATTCGAAAAATAATTAAACATAATATTGTTTTTTATTTAAATTATTGTATTTTTAAATTAGGTATTTGAATAATTCAATATTTCAATTAAATTTTTATTCGAATAACTATAAAAATAGGATTCAAATAATTCCTTACTTTACTATATAAATCTACTATAGGTAACAATCAAAGAATATAGCATAAACCGATATACGCATATCAATTGTTATAAATATTATCCTATAAATACAATATTTTTGAAAATCATATAGCATATTTTTTTATAAAAATTGTTACTATACAGCACGTGATAGTTAAACAAATATTACATATCTATTGTTTAAGAGAAATGTTGCACGTGCTATTTTTGAACAAAATAATAGAAACATCATGCTTTAGTGATTGATGTATTTTTAAAAAATAATTGATGAATATTTTGATCAATTAAAAAAAAATAAAATTATAATTAATGCTATTTTATAGTAATTACACACTGTTAATTTATGATGTAGAATATAATGTTTGCTCGATACTTGTAGTAAGAGTGTCTTAAAGATAGTTAAATCGTTTTATTATATTTATTTATTATATGATTAACTTTCTAAAGAATCTTTTTTCACTTAAAATTAGTTTAATCATCAACATAATAGGTATAAGCATATGAATAATTTAAAATAAGATTGTGTGTTGAAATATCAATGATTTTAAAATGACTTGATATTTTACTTTATTTACGAATTGGTAAGCCTAGAATTGACTTATAACTATAATAATCAGTTATAGGTAGTTATGGTGGAATATTAAAAATATATATTTTCGAAGAGAGCATAGTATTAAACAGCAGTATAAATCATATACTTCTGTAACTATATTAATTTAGATATAGAGATACGTGTATGCTGTGTATATATATATATATATATATGTATATAATTATTTTATAAGGTCAATATAAATATGATTATAAGTCTTTCACACACTGTTGCACTTTAGGCTTAGGGTAATACGTTTTCAATAGGTACCCAAATCATTGAAACTAGTGGAAAATTGTATTGAACAAGATATCAAATAAAAAAAAAGGTGAGGACAAAGTAAGTTGATGGTTGATGATATTTCCTTCCGTGGTTTCTGAAGTCGTTCGCGCACGAAAAGTCAATATTTGTTTTCGGAAAGTTAGTTTTTCCATGGACCAAAATAAAAATAAATCGACGTGCATAAAATAGAACTTGAACGTGACGTATCTATTTAATATCTAACTATCTACTCCTAGAGTGTTACGTTGTTGTTGATTATAGGTGGGAAATTGTAAGAGTTGATTTTAATTTGCTTTAGATGACACGTCAAATAACAATGATTTTAACCCTGAGCGTTTTCAGTTCTAAACGCTAACTAAACATAATACCCTTTAATAGGCACATACATAATACATACAATAGTCAAAACTAATAATATACGTTCAAAAATATTACATCTGTTATAAGCAATAAGCATATTGTATTAACTAAATTAAAAGTACTGTGTATTCGTAAAATGTTTAATTATATGTATGTAGGTATAAGGGGGATAGTACATTATATGGTTATTTTGTACTCGTAAATATTTCTTTTTAATTACACACTTTTATCATAATTAAAATGTAAAACTAAAAACTTCGTGATAAAATATATAATGGGAAAAAAACAAATATGATACCTGAGGCTATATTAGCGTAAGTCATTATTACAGTTATTACAAGAAATCGTCAAAATATAATCATACTCAAAAGACAAATTTGAGATTTACTCTAGTATAATACAGTGTACTCTCAGTAACTCGAAATTCACTGGAGGGGGGATTCAACTTGCTAAAAATGTTGAGTTATCAAGATTTTTTTTTTTTAAGTTTAAATTAATTGGGCGGTACTCCTCTCGCTCAAAAATGACCTTCCTCTTTTTGCCCTCGTCCTATTTTCGACCAAAAATAATAAAATAATCGAGTGGTATTAATAAATCTTCTATACCTACGTTCATTGGTTTCAATATAATTACGTAATTTTTTTACAGCAAGTGTCGCTTACTCGCTTCTTTACTTATTATGGTGCAGGATTCTATTTTTGGTTCTTTAACTTCTTTTTCGTTATCACTGTCCAATATATCGAAGACAATATCGTCATATATATATATATATATATATATATACAATATATATATAATAAATATATACATATATTAAGTACTTACTAAATTTGGATAAGAAAATTCGAGATGTCGACATTTTGTCTAATTGATTTTATATAATTTAATATGTATTATTATAAATTTGCTAATTTGTTAGTGTATAAATGTGCATTTATAATTAATATGCATATTACAGTAGTTTTAAATACATAAACATCCGAGCCCTATTGATAAGTAAGAACAATACATTTATATATACAAGCAAATATTTACTCATAATATAAATAATTTGATATTCATATTATTTAATCAACAGCTTTATATTTATTTTATGTCTACAAATTTGAACTATTTAATTATTTATTATTTTTTTTAATACAATTCTAAAATAGAATGTTTAGACGGCGTTATAAAAAATAGTTTTATGTCATTCTTATAATTTAGTTAAGTAATTAATTTATCCACAATGTGCATTCATTTCGACTTCGTACAGTATGATGAATCATTATTTTGTTAAATCTTAATAATGATGATATTAAAATGTAAAAAAAGTTACACTCAAAAAGTACACTTAAAAGAACAATTCGGATACATACTTTTAAAGTCTTTAGTATATCTATTGATTTACACTTAACACGTTGAATGATTAAAACTACTACCTTAGGGGTTAAAAGTGATGAAAATGCATATTTTAACCACGCCAATATATAGTTATATAATATAGCTACCTTTACACTATACAACCATGAATTAATAACTAAGTATATATTATAATTTATGGTTTGGCAACTACTAATAAGACAATAAAAAAATTTCCAGCAACTTACTTAATACTTAATAGTATTCTGTTGTTTAGTAATTTGTTGTAGTGATCGTGAATAATAATATCATATATTTGATACTTGATTGTGAGAGAGGGATAAATTGGGATCCATAACAAACTCTTATTAGGCTTTTTATGAATTATTATAAAGCTTTAATGATTAAAATGTGTTAGATCTTCAGTTCTTTTAAAGGACTGATTAACTTCTTACTCTCCACAGCAATCCGCTGTTGACTGATTTGCGCTTATGAGTTATGACAAACACAGGAGGAAGAAATTGATTCGATTTTTCGGAGTTAACCAAAAATAATTAGTACCTACTGTTTATAGTCTTAAACGGAAAATATGTTTTTATTTTCCATGATATTATATAATTGGTAAGCGTGATAATTTTTTGTGCTGCTGTCGCCCTGTAAGGCCACAGTGATGTATTGGAATAGGATTCGAAAAAATAAATAGAACATTCACGATAAGCATATTATTTACGCACGGTATGATATTATTTTTAAATGGTTATAAATAAAAATAAAACAAACTGTAGAACGATAATAAAATTTCCATTTGACAATTTTATATCAAGCATGGGCGACCGTGATCGTACTCGAATAAGACTAGTAATAAAACGATTAAAAATATTAATAAAAAAATGTTATATCAGACGTTTTAAATTAAACAAGTCAATATTTATAATCAAACACACGGAATTTAACTGGTACGGCATATACGTACAACGACACTTTGTCGCGCAAATTTAATTTTGTGGATGATCGGTTTTTATTATTACTGAGTAGTGTGTACACATTTTCCGTTTGGGTAACAAACTAGCAAACATAATACAATATTATCATACGTATTAAATAAAAAGGATTGGCGAGGAATATTTTGTGCGCATAATATAATTTAGAACGAAGAAAATCAAAAATGAAAAAGACACCGAACGACGACCAGTGCATATAAAATAATAAAACTTTATTTATACTTCAGAATAAAATGTTTTTTTTTTTTTTTTAATAACTCGGTTTTTTCTGTTTTATCGATTTGTAAAATCCATTAAAATTATTATAATTTTTTTCTATAACCATCAGAAAGTTTTAAAAATAAAAATGATTAATCACGTAATAATATATGCATTGAAATATATACACGTATAGGTATATATATATCTTCTAAAAGACGATGACGACGGCGCAGCTAGGTATATAATGCGACACGGTCCTGTCATCCATTATTATTTGGAATACTTTTGTAGGAACTCGATTTCCATTAATATTACCCAAACGCCGAATTCGTTGAAAAAAAATATACAACGAAGAAAATTCTTTGCGTTGCTTTTTGTGCATCATGCGCATCGATATAATATATACTTACGGATAGTATGAATATTATAACGCGATGTGTAATAAAAGTATAATATGATATGATCACGTTTAATATGTATGTGTAACTGCAGATTAAAATGGGAACAGTTTAATGACGCCTATTTATTTTTCATTTTAATCATGTCGTTAAAAATGTGCGCTCGCTCGTTCGTATGTCAAATATAAATTATATAATACTATAACAATAACAGTAATAATAATGATTCAGACAAGTGCTAAACTCCCGACTCTTAATTTATTTCCCCCTCCAAAAAAAAAAACAACTATATTCTCATGTAATACAACTCGTTTTGAATACCACGCTAAAACAATAATAATAATAAAAAAAAATAATTGAAATGTGTAATATCTATAATGGTAATAAATTATTATTTGATGAATTTGCGTTATCAAATCGCCATTTACGGGAAATTTATAAAAGTCGTATATATTTTACTAATTAAATATTTAGAAATAAATTATTTTAATTTCTCTTTAAAACTAAAATGCATAATATGTTAAGAAATACTAAGTTTCTAAGAGTTATTAATTCTTGAACTGTATGTTTATAGCATATTATAGTTTTTTTTTTTTAAGAATATGTGGAAGAGGCATATTAGTCATATATCCTCTCGAAAATAATATTGCACGTGTATATTATGAGATTGTAGGCTTTAAAGTTTACATTTAAATTGTAGTATTGTACCCTATGGTTGGTGGTGATTGTAGGTAAATGAGTTGAGCTACATCTAAATTTTCATTTGTATTATTATAACTGTAGGACTGTATAAATCGGATACACGACTGTTGTATCGTATGACGAGGGTGAGCACAGAGTTAATTAATTAAATGCTATTTTACAAATAACGCACACCCACAATTTAATTTAGGTATATATTATATGATTATGCATTATACGTGTAAAAATAAACAAAAACTATATACTCGTTGCCAGGTAGTGCGTGTGGTTTATTATTCGATTTAATTCGCCCGAGAATAATGGTAATAATGTCGTGTTGACAAAAAAATCGTTTCCAATTTTATTGTCTGATTGAATATAGTTAGGCGTAACATATATTATGTATATTATATAGTCTTATAGCATTGTATCTATATGGTGGTAGTTTGGATGGTTAAATTGTAAACTGCATTCTATATATAACTTGTACGGATGTTGAGCATCACGTCCAATCATTATTATTCCATGGAATTATTTTTTTTATGTTACAATTTATTTATTTCTCACGAGTTTTAAAGTTTACTCATTCTAACCAAAAAATAAAATTTAGGTACGTCGTAACATGAAGATTAAAAAACAAAAAAAAAAAAAAAAATCAATAAGAATAAACTTAATAATTTGTAAAACATCCGTGTATTGAGCTTAATTCATATATGATATTATTTTTTCAGTTGCGTATTTTACCTGGATCATATTATTATATTTCCATTAACGTTTTGCACAAAACGTAGATTGTCTGAATGCACATCGTGTACCTACTCAAGGTTTCAATCAGTTTTGATGTTTTGAAAAAAACGCCTTAAACACAATGCGAAAACGTCTTCAACCATACCGATTGGAATCCTTTATAATTTTTTCGAGAGCCATATGGTATAAATAGCGACCGCACTGGTATTATCGACTCACTTCGAGAGTGATAACGGAATAGTCTCTACGCACGAGGGTTATAAAAGTGGTTTTTGTGGAAAGTTATACCAAAGCGACACATTTTTACGCGATGTAATAATATGTGAAATACGATGTTTGACTCGCTTGGGATCCATAGACCATAATACTCCATAAAAATCAGAGTGGCGCCTACACCGCACATGTATATTATACATACAACTTACAGTACATCCTGCCATTTTGAGTACCTAAGATCTAAGTCAACCCCAAAAGAGGAAAGTCAGATGTAAAATTAATATCTCGGACTGCTAAAGTATACATAGGTTGTAAAGAATCGACTGGCAATAAGAATTTCTGAATACAATTTCACACTTCCACAAGAAACAATAAAAAGAAAAAGTAAATAATTATAATACTTACTTATATTATATAAACAGAACCTAAATACAATATGCATAAAATGTATTTCAGGATGAGTTTTGATAGACTTTTTAAATCTATTTAATTCTATGTAAGTTTTATTATTTAAGTTCTAAAAAAAATTGTATTTTTTTTCCAGCGCTTCGTTTATTGACTCAGTTCGACATATAATAACATCATGTCCCACAAACTAATAGTTTTAGGATCTGAAACATTTATAATTTATACCAGATTTATCAACTATTATTAGTATCCACCTTTGAGAAAAGTTAGTAGACACAACTCTTAAGTCCAAAATAATACTACTGTATAAAGTATTCCAACCATTAAAGTGATAAAGACTAAACATTAATATATTCTAACCACGTCTCAAAATCGAGTATGCGCACACTTGTAGTTGTAATACACACACGGCATATTATAAACTATAAAGTATATACATAGTTTACCCATGGCTGTAGTATCTGAGGTTATTCGGTGTAAACTATGCACCTCATTTCTGGTATAAATTGTTACTCGTGGTTAAAGAATGAATAAATGCAAAGTTTTTAGATATTTTTGAATTAGCAGAATGTCTATGTTTTTTAACCTCTACACATTTCTAAGTAATATTTTGGAAAAATTATAAATTTCGAGTTCTATTATTTAATGTTGTCGGAAAATTTTTGATATAATATACGTTTTAAATAAAAACATGTTTAGTGTGAACATGTAGTAAACTAATTTACTTCTTTTAAATATAAATATATATTACTATTTGAAAAAAATATTCTTATACAAATAATTAACATCTTTACCATTAATAAGCTGAGAGTTGTATAACAAAAAAAAAACTTTTTGTACTGAGAGCAAACATTAAATACCTACTCATATTATATTTTACAGTATTAAGAAATAGGAATTATGAAAAATACTAGAATATTTATTAACTTTTCTTTGTAACTTGCCGTTTAAAACAACGACAAAAGTTCAACATATTTAAAATAGTAGTATATTAAATTTAAAAATGTCTTATTCCAGACTATTCACTGAAGTAGTCTTTCTTTATGTCGCATTCATATTATTTCAGGAAATATAATAATATGCTAAAATATGTTTCAATATCAATTGTGTTCGTATTCAATCGAACGGAAAACAGAATCATATAAAAATGGTTTCGGGTTGTTTTTTTTTTTCATGAAATTTACGTATCCCAAAAAAACACTTTGCTAACTCAAAAAGTATAGTTTTGTAAAAAAAAAAGATTCAAATTAAAAAAGTTAAATTTTGTCCTTCACCCACCTCTTGCTGCAATGGTTCGTATAATGGACTTGAAATGTTTGGCTATATTTTCTATATAGGACCGGTTAACATTTGAATTAAATTAAATGTTCTCATTGGACGTAATTATGATTGGGTTTTATTCATTGGTGGACCTAATGTCTGTCAATCTATTAAAACGTATATTATATGTTTACAACAAATTATATTACGTTATACGTAATGTTAGTTATATTTTATATTTATACTTAGAACGCCATGAACGTCTCTCAAGAAACGATTTCAGATAGTGGTAAGATTTGATCGAGTTAGCGAAAATGATATTATACGCGTTTATGACTGCAGTAAAGCGTTTGACGTATTTTATGGCCGTGTGAATATTGTTGATTATGAACTGTAGCCCGCAGGTTTGAACCAGAGGTAAAGCGAACACCCCCATGTAGCGTGTCAAAATGTCGCAAGTTTACAAGTTTTTGCAGAGACGCCGTACGGAATTAATATAATATCGACGACTGTGAGAAATTTGCGATGAATTTCAACGTCAGCAATTCATATAATATCATTATAAGCAGGTTTTATATCCTCCCGCTGAAATATTATAAAACAATATATCAACGTTTTTATTTTCGTTGTCGTTTTTGTTGTATAACTGCACTTGTGCTGTATATAGTTTAACATACTACATTTTTAGGAAAAATAGAGCACTGGCACATAAAAACAGTCACATATTAAAGTGTTGAATGAGGACTTATTATATATCTATAATACCACAAAAAATTGAATAATATAGGTAAATATTTACAATATATTGTTATTGTTTAACTTATAATAAGCATTTAAAATTTATAGTTTTTAATTCATCGAAATTCTAATCTAAAAATATCTTTTAAATAATATACTTAATAGACCGTAAGGAGTATTTAGATTAGATAGTTAGCTTTTATTTTCGGACTTGGTACTTTTTCGGAATCATTTAATACACTAATATTATACATACTTGACCCAGTATTTTTTTCCAAACCTTGTTCTGTCCATTTTGAGTTAAAAAGTTATGTTATTTTTACTATTTAAGATAAAAATAATTAAATATTAAACGTATGTTTATATTGTGTGTGTATGTGTGTGTTTTTTAAATTTTGAGCAAATGATAAATCAGAATTTTACAAAAAAAAAAAAACCATATTGTAAAACAAATATCTCTAGTGCAATTGAAAATCAAATATAATCCATAATTCATTTATATTAAAATTTTTCACAGACAATGTTTAACAATTAAAATAAATTAAATTATTTTTAATATAATTTATTGAACTGTATGAAAAGAAATATTTAATTCAATGACACGCACGGTCTCCGATAAGCACAAAAAACGTGCCTTTGGTTGGTTACTTGACTAAATCATAAGAAGGTTTTTATTGAAACATGAAAAGTCACACGAATTCTACTAATTAAATTTTCAGATTTAATTAAAGATTATTGGAATTCGTAACTTTGAAACTTCTTTTAAATCTCAAATAAGCCAATAATAAGCAAAATAAAATTATAATAACTATTGCAGTGAATATAATAAATCATACTTTTTTGATGTTTAAACAACATTTTCAATCATCTTTTAGATTTATGATATTATTTTGTATTGACGTAATAAAAAAAAATAAATTGGCCAAACTATACGCACGAACTATTGGAGTTAAGCGATTTTGGAAGTGTGTTGAATGAGAATATTCTTATTATAAATTGAAAAGAGATTGTCATCGTATTCTATGAAGTGGAGACGTTATTTTTACTCATAGAAATGGATTTTTACAATAGCTTAGAAAAAAATTATGATATTTTAATATTTTATAACTTTTAGCTTATATTTCTATTTATTTCATAATATATTCACTATACAGTCATAAAAAAATTAATGTCCTTTTTTATGATAGATTAATTTAAAATAACAATAATCGTTTAAAGATTATTAACATCCGTTATCTACTATAGGTAGGTAATTCAATTTTCGCAATTGTATTGTTGTTATAAATTCGTTCATGATTTAAAATCAAATTAGAATCGACAAATTATTCAACTTGCAGTAAAATACAATTATTTTGATGAATTTTACCAAATTGCAAAATATGGTTTCCAACTCTCGTTATAAATCATTACTCTTAGGATGTGATGTGATGAATTGTCTATAAAATGTATAGACACCTAAAACTTAAAATGAAGTGACTATTGTGTATTGCTTAATATTATTTAATACACCATTTAACTAATTACACGAACAATGTCTATTGCGATGATAATCTAAACAATAAAATTCTAAAAACCATTATTTCAATAAACTTAGGTATTTTTCTTGGTAATAAACGTGAAAAATTGTCAACACGAGATAAAAAATAACACAATAATAATATTTACATTATTATTCAATCCAAAAAAAAAAATCTATATCGCAAAAGGAGAGGTGACAGTAAAATAAATACAATAAAACAAAAATAGGGTAGCTGTTTTCATTAATTTTAACGGTCTCATAATGTTTGTATAATTTACATAACATAAATAAAATATAGTTAAAATTCAGAGGTGACTATAAACTACGGCTCGGGTCTCATTGTAAGACGCATTATATATTTTTTACTAATATATATATATATATTTATGAATATAAAAACATTTGTGTTCGAAAAAGTATAATATTTATACATTACAGTAAAAGTGTACAGAAATAATATAGTGTTTTTGATATTATTATTTTCTGTTATTGGCTTTAAGATGTTTTTCATTATATTGTAATGCTTGCGGTATTAGGTCATCCCCGATCTAAAACCATAATATAGTATAGTATAGGACATAGGTAGAAAGTGAATAGGAACAGATACACAATTATAAACTACGACAATCGTGTTTCAAGGAATAAATTCCAATAGTTATTTTTATTTATTACAAGTTAGAGATTAAAATATAATTAAATGTCCATAATACTAAAATATCGAAGAATCAAAACGTTATACGCATTTTCTTTGATGTGTTAGCTGGATAAGAAAAAAATATCTATAAAATACGACAACCAATTTATGTTGAAGATATTTGACAGTAATTTATTATAATTTAAAGTGAAATTATTCGAGATAAAATATTTCTAGTTTTTTTTCTCATCACATCATCGATATAGGTACGTATTATATTTACACATATGCTTATCGAAGAACAAGAGTAATATATTAATAATACTTATATTTTGCAATCATAGTCACTATTATTATTATCATCAGTGTTCGTCAATAAATTTTAGCGAGCATCAATTAATACAGTACCTATCAGCTACCGGAAAGAAATTTATTCTATAGAAAGATATTGATTGTGTTTACGTATTTTTTTCGTAGGTAAGTTTTTGTATCTACTTTATATCTAGGTATAATAAAAATATTTTTATAGATTTTTGTACTTTGTTTTATACATTTGATGTAAGTAGCTGTACTTATACCTGCCTACTTAAAATAATACTTTTTATCATAGCTATTTTTAAGAGCTATTACTTTTGTTAATATATTAAGTTGGAATACTAATTTTTAGCTCAATGCTACCCGAGTTGAATATTATTTTCATCAAAATGCTGCCAAAGAAATGCCGGATGGATTAAATAATAACAAATTAGATTTACTAAAAACTATATAAAAAGATATATTTTTATTTCAAAAACCCAGACATCATCGGTCGGTAAAAAATAATCTTGAATTATATAATAATAATTTATTAATAAAACAGGCAGAAACCTAATTTATAATAACAGATAATATTATATTTCAGTTGAACCTAACAAATTAATAACCAAATTAAAATTGTTATAAAAAATGAGTATGCATAATGTATGAAAAAGAAAACAACAGAAGGAAATTTGTAACAGACATCAATAATAATATAATAGAGTTATGATGTTATAGAAAACAAGTTAGTGTATCAGAACTTGAAGTGACATCTAATTATTATATTTAATAGATAAGAGAAGAAATCACAGTCTTATATATATTACATACATCCATGTGTGTAATATTAATCGGGTTAATATAACTGTTGCGGTGAAATTGATTGGCCGGGAAGACACACTGGCACAGGGTTATTCGGTTTTTTTTTTATTCTAATAGTGTCACAATATTTCTTGGGGTGCGACTGTTGAAGGGTTGTGATTTCCCGAGGGACAATTCATTCATGCAAGTTTATCGTCGTCGCGGTTCATCGTCACCACGAGCCCTCTTAGAAAGCGTCGGGCTTAATGACGTCCGGGGAACCTCTTGTTCGTTTCTCATACTTCCTTTTCCTCTCCATACGTGTATAGAGCGATTCACCACGTATGCTTATCCCATCATTTCATTTAATAATACATTTATTTAAATTGTAATAATTGTAACAAGAATCTGTTTTTTTTTTCAAATTAGAATTACTCTTTTTTAGTGTAAATTACTTATTAGATAATTTTTTAAACATGTTGATGAATCTATTTCAAAATTTGAATAAGTAGTTTTTCAACTTTTTAAATGTTTCATATTAACAATAAAGTCTTTAAAAATGGTTTCACAAAAATATAAAATATAATATAAATTATATAGATTTAATATAAAACTTAGTATTTATACTTGGACCATTTTTAACATTCATGATGTCGATAAATATTAATAATATAAATTATTAACATTTTCAAATTTCCATATTTCTTATATATCTTCTAAACTCATTACCACTGATTTATTATTCTTATTAGACATAATATTAAATAATACAAGAACTACTCATTTGAATTTGGATTTTGATACATCAAAATTTTCAAAAAAATTATGCTGTAAGTAATTAACAATAGAAAAATTAGAGTTCTTATTTTAAATACAGAAGTTTTTATTTTAATACGATTCTTATTTGGTAGAAAAAAAAATTGAAGAATTTGAAATATGGTATTTACATATTACATTAAACTTAAGAACTAAAAAAATAAGATTTTGAATAACTGCATTAATTTTTATTTAAAAAAAAGTCGGTGAATTATTCTGTATATGCCTCATACAATTTTATGTAATTCTCTTTTCTCTATTACCTTGTTATCACTAATGCAGATGTATAATCATGATATAATAATGTTATAAAACAATATAAATATCATTATAATTTTTTTTATCAATATATAATATAATCAATAATCATATTATCATCATCTGGATATTGGTTCGTTTTGTTTGCTTTGAACATATTATGACTGTGTTAAATATTCATATAATGCTCAATATTATTAGTGCATGTAAAAAGCATATTACACGACACTTTTCATCAGAAGTCATTCTTTTGACTGTTTGTGATCGGTCCGATAGCGATCTTCACTCGTCGTCACTTGATTAAATATTATATAATGCATGCGTGGGCTGCATATGGTCGTAAGTAAATATAATAAGACTCTTCCGGTCGGTACAGCATGGCACCGCACGCGATTCTTTGACCCAATAAGAGCTATACTAATTCGCCGGTAAAAAAAAAAAACGGAGTTCAAAGAGCTTCCTCTTTCATCTCAGACGAGTATATTTCACTATCTATATAATTCGAGGATTACTAATTAATCTGCTACAAGTGACTGCATACAACATACACGTATAATACGTATAATACATTACGGGCACTTAAACTCGAGTTTTTATTTTACCCGTAGAAACAAAACAAAAACAAAATGAAACGAAATTATATTACATGATATAATGAATAAAAAATATATTTTATAACTATCATAATAATATAAAATACAGCGCAACGTTGGCGTATTGATAAAATGTATTTTCTATTTCGATTGTTTCGCCAGCATTTTAAGCGGATATTGAAACTAAAATAATATTTACATATTATGTATATTATGCACATGCCGAAGAAATTTATCTTCATTATTATCAAAGGCACACCTTTGTATAATTTTTTCACCCAAAACTTTTCAAATGATTTAGTCCGTGATGATTAGCTTGGTTCCGTTGGTGAAATCGAGGCGATAAAACTTTTATCTTCATTTACGTAAGTATAATATATGTATAAATATAAATATATCATTATTCATTATGTTCTTCTAGTTTGAGGTCAAAGTTTATAATTTATAGAGGTCTAGAAAAATCATTTTTATTTTTTTTTTTGATTAAAATTTAAATAAAATTATAATATACTTTTTAAGGTTAAAAATGGAGTTAATATTTTCAAAGAGCCACGGTGTATATATATATATATATATAAAAAAATAATTAAGAATACCATCCTTGCATGTTTTATATTTTTTTGTAATATAAATAATATTAATTTAACAATAAAAAAAACAATGGCATACTTAAACTATTTAAAATATTTAATATTAAAATGTATTTTATAGTTAATATTTCAAAATTATATAGCTTATCGATTAAATAATAATTTGATAAAACGTGTAAATATACATAATAATAATAATATACTGAATTGTATCGATAAAATCAATGGTTATTATTTTCTTTTAGTTACTTATTAAGTTGTGTTACGATTTTGACTATATATATATTTATAAGAAAATGTAATGATTCTTTATTTCTGTATGGGCTAAAAGTTCATTTACTAGGCAATTCTTTTCGAGAATATATCTATTATATATTTTTTTGTCTCACTTTTGTAAACATAATCGACCTCCTGGAACGGTAGTAAAGAAAGAAATATATAGAGAGTAGGTATCCTTAAAACAGATGAGGATATCGTGTTTATTTTGCACTCGACCTTTTTATGATATTTTTCCAGGCGATGCTCCTATGGTCGAAAATAAAAGCATAAAATAACATGAATGCGCACTGAATATCATCAAAAAAATGAAAAATCATACATCCATGTTCCTATAAACATACAAATGACCTAATCAATAACACCAAAAAGGAGACAAATAAAAACAATATGTAAATAAAATAATCAATAAATTTATTATGTTGGACCAATACCAGAATAAGTTAAATATTTTGGATGTACGACTATATTATAAAATATAATATGACATATATTTTATAATCAAAGGTTTTGTTTTCGTTTTTCATAGAACACTTTAACATTATAATATTGTTCCAAAAATATTTTAAAAAAACTAAAGTTCCGTTCAGTTTAAGCATTTAAAAATTATTTTGTGGCTTAATAAACACCAATTATTATAATATTAATAGATTTTATTAATTTAGGTAGATGATTTTAAGTATAGTAAAATTAAAAATAAGCTGGAGTTGAAAATACCAAGAAAATTTTTGAATCAGAAAATTTCTTTTTAAATGTCTTGATGTAGATAAAATGCTACTTTTATTAGTAAAATAATATAATAAATCTTATGAACAATGCTATAGAGATATAAAGTAATTTATTATATAATATATTATTATATAATTATCATTATGTCTATGTGGGTTTAAGTTAATTTTGTCATCCCTCTTTTGGTCATATTATATTTTTACATACAACTAAAATTATTTAAATTAACTTTATTACAAGTTGTTTTGTATACTAAATGATATGAGCGTCAATGGTAAATTATTTTGAAGACGTGTCTTAATATAATTATAACAGTAATTTTAGAGATTCAAGAACCAATTTGAATAGTTAAAGAAGAAAGTTTCTTTATACCTTTATGCCTCTTTACCGTATTCGCCAGACAGAACGCTTTTGCATATTAATATCTTTAAAATTATTAATATTTGGTGGAATAATGACACATCTATATTTAAAATTTAACCTTTTTTAATTTCAAAGCATCTTATCTTTTAACCATTACTGTTGACACTTTTGATATTGTAGTACTAAATAATGTAAGGAATATTATTTAATCAAATTTCAAATATGAGCATTTACATATTTTTTTTTATTCAATCAAAAATCGTATACATTTTTATAGCTACACACATTTACATCGACATTTTAATAAAAATTTATATTTTTTTTATATAAAATAAAATAATAATAATAATTTTTTTTTTTTTAATATTTGTTTTTGTATTTGATTCAAGATATTCATTTTAGTTTGCATTTTTTAAATTATAGTTTCAATTAAAAAAAAAAAATGCATATTATAGAGTGTACTTATCCTATAATAGGTGATGATTAAAATTGTTTCACTTGGTTTTATCTTGCACAAACTAGTTTTATATTATTAAATAATGCATTTCAAAGAAATGTTAATTATGTTCTAATTACAAAAATAAAATTAACTTACACATCCAAAAATATTATTCCGAGCAGGACTCAGTATATTTAAGTGTTAATGTTTTTGTAGGTACTTATAAAAAATAAATTATGATTTTAGAAAAAAAAAATTAAATTATATATTTTGTTAAAACAGGTATGGGAGTAATTCAAGTCATTCAAACAATGAATAAAAAGAGCAAAAAATAAAAATCAAGATGATTATGCATTAATATAATGCTAATATAATAGCACGATTATGAATTTGTAATAATATAGTCATATTTATTTATTTATTGCACTAATAAAACTATTTAAAAAATTGTGAGTTATAACTATAATGTATAATTATGATCAATGTTCAAAAAAAAAAAAACAAAAAACCTAATTAAAAACCAAGAAATTTCTATGATATTGTTCTTTTTTAGAAAATGTATAATACAATTTAAGAACATTAAGTATAATTTATGATAGACTAGACTAGATAATAATAAAAATCGTATTACGTAAAAGACATAAAAAAATATCTTTTTTTCTATTTTATGCCGTTGTTGCAGCACATTCCTATTGGTTATTTCCTTTAATCATAAAGTATAATAAAAATGGAGTGATTTTCTGATTTAGTATTGAATACTAATGATACTATATTGTAATGAACTATAACAATAAAATAATATTATGTCTAATAATATAGTAGTGTTTACGCGTAGGTATTTATTTCGTAATCGATAAGAGACTTAATGAAGCTTTTGGAATGTGTTTACCAATTCAAAAAGTGTTTACCAAAGCGAAATGAAAATACAATACTGGTACCTACTGCAAGACCTCTGTACGCATAGAATCTCAAAGTCGAGTTTTATGGTTGCTCTCACTGCAAAAACGGACGTTCACCAATACATTATAATAATATGAGTGTTATATGCTTTGAACGGCCGTAAAAAGGTCTAGACGGTAGACACGTGAAACCTTTGTTCTCGTCTCTCTCGACTAAAGGTAACACGACAATACGGTTAGGATAAAAAGGAAATTTTTTTTATTTGATTTCAATCACACACCATTCATCATCTTCATAAAATGTATTATACTATTGAAATAGTACTAAGCCGGACACACGTTTAACGATAATATAATACATACTATGACCTATCTATCTGATTACCGTTGCCGGAAATGTTTATAATCACGTTAGATAATTATATTGCATCGGTATATATTACACTTGTCACGCACATGAAGGGATAATTCCGTCACGAACTGAACATTATGCTTTTATACTGGATACATTTTTTAACAGTTAACACTTATTATTTCAAAAATTGTGAAAGTTTTTAAAAATATTTTTTTTTACTTAATTTAAATGCATTTTTGAAAAAAAAAATATGGTTTGTGTTATCGTATTATTGTTTTATTTTTTCTGAAATTTTCATATTTTTGAATAGGTACCAGAATAGGTGTATTTTTAATTTTACATTCTTAAATTCCTAATAGTATATTTCTTTAGTAAAAATAATAATAGATATTAGATACACATACAATTGTTATACAAAAACTAAATTTCAAATGAGTTTCTAATTAATTATAGTTTTAAACCTTTAAAATTTACATTTATAATAATAATATATAACATAACATTTATAATAATATACCTAGAACATTTTGTGAGGTAGAGCTAACCACGCCATATTCATCTAACTTGCAATACCTACTTATAATTTATAGGTAATTAACCACTTTTTTTCAAATTTAACTTTTGTAAATCAAAATTTAAAATACACAATTAAATATTCTGCTTAGAATCGAAAAATTAAAAATATATGCTGTCATTCAAAAAAAAAAAAAAAAATAGTTAATATTGTTCTGTCACCTATTTGCATATATTAGTACAACAGTATCACAGCGTATGACAGCGTGTTAATATTTTTATAAAAAAGCATGATTTTGGCCAAAGCTAGGTAATATTTTTTAATTACTGATTAGTACATTTACATTTATTAATGTCATGTTTTCAATTTTTAAATATTTATTTCAGATGCTGTTTACAATTAAACTGTCAACCAATGATAAGAATACGTTGTGTATCTATTTGATCAAGATAATAATTCAGGTCTATTTTAGACAAAATAAATAGGTCATTCTACACGTTGAAACGTGTAATATTTTCATATTATTTTGATAGATTATATTATTATGTCTATGTATAATGTAATGCATATTTCTACCTGGACAGCCTATGAACAGGCTAGGTTTATCGCTTACTCGTACAATCTGCTTTTTCGTATGGCTTCGTTATGAACTAGTTATAGCAGCACCATCAACACTTTTGTTTAATATTTTAAGTGTTTTTTTTTCTAAACGTAACAGTTTTTCAGTTTTTTTATAGATTTAAAATACAAAAGTGTCAATTTTTCATTCAATTTAAAGTACATAGAAAAATAACACGGGTTTACAATACTCTATTTTTATGTAAATTACAATGTTCTATTATCAAACTATTATATTTCAATTTAAACAATCAGCTTTTTACCGATTACTTCACTCATATAAAATAAAACATAATAATATAGCGTTTAAAAAGTTTTTTATGGATTGACATTATAACTCGTTGTGATAAATAAATTACGTACATTGATTTAAATTATATTTAGTTGTACTGTGAACCATTCCATCTTATCATACGAGGCATGTAGTTTCAAAGCCAGCCAAAAGCACATTTTTTGAAAACTGGTTTTTTCACACTGTATTACAAGTGCTGTTAAAAGATTTAAAATCAAAATATATGGCTATAACTTGTGTATTGTACTGACCATGGAAAATTGTGGTTAGTATCAAAATCACCCATCTAGCGATATTTATTTTAAAACCAGCCATAATAAAACAATTTCTTTTCGCGGCAAAAAATAATTACCTACTAACAATATTCTATTTTTTTAATATTGCCTAAGGTATAACAGAATATTAAATAGGTTTATTAGTTGTTGTCAATAAATTAAAACCAAATAAAGATTGTTTAAAGTAAGTCATAAATAGTTTATCAATATTTTGATTTTATAAATTTTTTTCAATTTTAGTTTCAAAAACCACCTATATCGCAAAGTCAGTATTTCAAAATCAGCTATGTAGATAAAAATCGAAAAAAATTGGCTTCAAACCTGCCATATGATGAAGTTTGCATCGAAACCAAGTATATTGATACCATAAATGTACTTACTTAACTCTTGTAATAATATTTTTATAGAACACCAATTCATATACAATATTATATACTTACATTCAAACCTATAATTTAATATTTATTACAAAATCATAGAGTAATATGTTAAAGTCTTCTTCGTTTTTTTTTTCAAGAAATATTTTTAAAAAAAAAAATGGTAATGAAAAATTAAATAGTAATTATTATTATCTTTTAATTATATTAGTACATATTTAAGGATTACAAACTTTATCACGTATTGAATAAAATTACATATTATATCAATCAACAAAATTTTTTTATGACATAGTTGTATGCTACAAGGTATTCGAACAGTTTTTTCGTTAACACACGATTATTATTTAAAATAAATAATATGATTATTCTGTTTCGAAAATAAGTTTCAAGTCACTAAAGACACATACGTGATACGTTTCTCACAAGTTTAATAATAATTCATAATAATTAACCTCGCAATTACAAAATATCCAAACATTTTTTCTTTATTGAATAAAATAATGTTAAATAACATAACATTTAACTAATATAATCAAACAAAACAAAATTATAATTGACATCTGAGATTCACGTTTACATAAAAATTTTAAATAATGATTTACCTTATTATTATTAAATGAATTGTGATAGTATTTTATTTAGCTTGTAATAATAATCATTATTTTTGTAAAGATTGGTCCACGTTAAATATAATCAAATCCATACCGATTACTCAATATTACATGTAAATAGACAAATTAGGTATATTTATTATATATTATGTATATATTATGTTGTCGAAATATGACTAAATTTAAATATGACCAATAAATATTCTGAATATTAAAGACTCTATTTTAAAGCTACATAATACAAATGAAATCGCTTAATACCTTAAGCCCAGATTAAATAATTCTGCTTGTAGGTACCTACAACGAAACCGTATACATTGGTAAAGACATAAATTATTAATGATTTTTTAAAAAAGTATTATTTAATGGAAATTTGTATTTAGATACAAATAAATATATACTTTAATTAACCCGTGAACTATTGTAAACCTCAAGAAAATTAAACGATCTAAAAAATGTACAACGTAGGTTATTTCTTATTTACAATAATTTATAGGCTTTATTTTTGGGATTGTCCGGACGTGGAATTCATAATAAAATGTTTTATTTATGAACTATAACCAAAACAAAAGAAAGATATTCAGTAAGTTTCATCGATATTTATATACATAAACATATATGTATATATATATTTATTACAAGCACAAGTAATACACATACACATGTAATATGAATATGATATTCACCGGCAAACGTATAAAAATCATTGACTCAAAGTACAGACGCCGGATGAAGACACTTGGCGCCAGCAACTGAAATATATTTTTTTTTTTTGCAAAAATACACCCTTTTGTTATACTGAAAGCTATTGACGATTGTCATTCCAGGTTATTTTTTATTTGTAATTGTTTTTTTTTCTTTTCTGGATGGATTATGATATAAATGTTAAACAATATGTACGAAACAGCACTTTACTCAGCTGAAATGTAACAATGAACTTTCTGTGAGCAGCTTGAATCGTATCTTATTTAAAATATGTCTATAGTACGTATATAATATGTATTTTACTCTTAAAAACTTTTTAATGTCAAAGAAACCACTTGTTATTTTTATTTAGCGTCAACTACATATTCGATAAAAGTAATGAGATAAGACAAATAAACTTTGAAATGAGTTTTTCATTGTATCAAACGATAACTTTGAATATATAATACCATAATTAAATGTATACGGAATATATGCAATCAATTGTATAACTATTTAATAGAACTAAGTGTATAATAGTATTGCAACAAGAGTAGTAAAAAGATATATATTTTTTTTTTTTGTAAACTAAAACTAATTAATTGCACGCGTAATTACACTCGGATACCTACTTATTGTAATTTAAATAGCTTTCATTTTAAATAACGAGAAAAAAATTTTACTACGCATAATATATTATATAAATATTATATTATAGAATATGATGTACAATGGAAGTGTACCTATGCTTTGCGCAAACGGTTCTATTATTATTTATTATCATTGGATGAAAGACTTGTTTGCATGTATAAAATGTTCAATAGGTGTAATATATCTTTGCGTGCATTATGCCAGTAAACATATAATACGTTTACTCATGAAAACTGAAAACGGATTATATACTCGAATGTTCTATGCCAAAAACAATTGCGTAATTACAATTTAAAGTTCGCATTCAACCCTTATAACTTAATTAAAAATATATACGATAATTTTTATTTTTTATTTTTATTTTTTTTTTTTGCGTCTGCCTGCGGATAAAAACTACGATTTTCTGCGTTCATTAAGGTGCTTTCGCGTCCAACGAAATTGAATATACTATGAAATTGTTTTTATTCTCACTCGAGATAATATTTAATTCGCGAAAAACAAAACTGAGCGCTCAAAACGATGTTTCTCTTTGATGTTTCTGTAGGGGGTAATTAAAAAAATATAATATATAAGTAATGTTTCTGACAAACAATACACGAGCAGTCAATGTATATAACGTGTATGATATTGTGTGTATACTGTATAGGGATATCAAATTTCTTCGACAAAACGGTACAATTACACAAGAAACACAACAAGTTTTTATGGCGGCGGATTAATTTTGAGACATTCATCCTCCGCAGGGCTATCGCGTGTCTCATTTTGTACACGCGTATACGCTCAACTATATATACCGCGTTCAAAAGAAATAATAAAAGGAGAACACTTCCCGTTTTTTTCGGTCAGAAATTTTAAAAAAAAGGAAATGATATCGTTTTACTCGACACGATTTATTAAAAAAGAAATACGCCTTCTCCTATTATTATACACGCCTACAAACACACACACACACATACGATTTATTTATAAATAAATATACGAGTAGATTATATATATATATATATATATATATATATCATAACAAAAACACAGTTTTTTTTTTTTTTAATACGATTGATGAATTATAGCAGTGTCCTCAAAAGCAAATTTTTAAAATGAAAGACCATTTAATATTATTACTATTATGGACTAAGGTGAACAAAATACGACTCTACTGTTTGACGTAAAAAATCAGTTTTCTCAGCACACAAACTTTTTTTTATAGTACACCTACCTACGTTTGATTTTTTTATTTTGTACTTAATCGACTATAATATTTTGTTGGTTTATCGTTGAAAAAAAAATATAAAGTATTGTATTCCTTTACTTGTGTAGATATTATGATTTATTTGCAGCATATGACCAATAAAACGTGAAGATATACCGGGTTATAATGATATAATATTATATACTTACAACGGTTTACGAAAACCGATAAGGCGAACTGAAATGCCAACCAGTGCAATAGTATTTTCCGAAAATATATTTTAATCCATGGTTGAGTACGAATAGTTACGTACTGTATAGTTATAGTATAAATCCGTACATATTATAATTAATGGCTTTGAAAATAGTTTAGGAAATAAAATGGAAAAATTCAACTCTGTGCAATAATATAACAATAAAGTTTTGTTTAATTGTAATAGTTTTTACGTCAATAGTTCAAAATACCAAAGTCTTGTTGATTTTTCTTCTGTCGTCATATAATTCTACCGCAGTATTTGTAGTACGTATTGTGTTGAAACCGTTTTCATCTCGTGTTACATAGAAATTGTTTTTAATGGTTTATATTGGAGTGGGTACACGGAGCATTGATTTTGTATCGATATTTGTCTATGAAACGAGGTACACTAAAAGGCAATTGATAACTCAACTCAAATTCACGTATACAGTTATTAATATGCACAAAAAAACAGATAATTTTACCGATTTTATCCTTCAATAATTTATAACTAAATACTCACAATATTATAAGTCGCAATTCCGACTAAACATTTGCCGATGAAACGAGATTACCATTTACTGGAGTGTGCCGGTGCTAGTGTTTACTGTTTAATATAAATCGTCATCGATAATGCGAATGAAAAAAACTATATTGACAAACAGAGTAAACTTTAAGTCGTTACACAGCTGCATGGTTGTTATTTTCCCTCTCCTCTTCTCCGACTACAACTTGAACAATATTACAAAATTACGGTGATATTCAAGGATTTTGATTAACAATGTCTGACGATATTTAAGAGATCGGACTTTTTAAACCCATTTACGTTAAAAAAAACATATTATGTAATGTGTTTCAACTTTTTTAATTGAATAAACATTTTTCAGAATTATATAGTTAGTAAATATAGTAATAAATTCGATAAATGTAGAAACATTTATTAAATTATTTTCAACTCAGTATAATACAGTAAATAATATAATATTATAATTACTTAAAAGCCCGGAATCGGCTGACATTCATCGCTAGATAAATATTATTATTCATTTTAAAATATATAAACGATATGTGGAAAAAGCCGTTTGTCAAAATATCGTATTATAATATTATACTACATTAGGTATTTTATGATAAAACTTATTTCTGCTGGGGAATCGTGTAAGAATTAATATCACCAAGGAGTGGATATTAGTTTTTAATTGTTCTACCACGTTCAATAAAAAACTAGCGATAAAAAAATAAACGGCTCGAATTATTATTTATTTATTTTTTATTTAAACGAGCTCACATATTATTCGGTACAATAACAATCATTTATCATATTTTGAACTTTTACGAGCGTTCATCTCTCCGTTCGGTAGTTTGTTATTTTCCGCGGCAAACTTTCACCTCTCGTTCCGGATATATATATATACGTAAATATAGCACGTGGTTTTTCCTATAAATATTATATATAACATTTATGTGTGTGTGATGGTGTGTGTGTGTGTGTGTGTGTGTGTGTCTGTGTGTGTGTGTGTGTGTCTGTGTAGGATATTCATATGTAAATTTTCTCGTAATGCCGTCGCGTAGAATAACCAAATAGGGGTTTTTCTCAATTTTTTTCATCACCAGTTTTACACGGTTTTTTCATATTTTTTTTTTTCACGACTGTAATAATTTTCAATGGATCGGTTTGAACTCTGACGCTGTTGCAACCGCCGATTTACTAAATATACGCGTCCAATTCCCCGGAGGAAACGGCAGTACTCCACCGCCGTTTATTTATAATATAATAATAATAATAATAATAACAACAACAATAATACATAATAGCTATTGGTTGCGTAGCCCGCCTCGAGAAAAAATACGAGGAAAATATTCTAACGATTCAAACCAACTTATAAACTCGATATTGATAAAATATTAATACAAATCGTATTTACATTATGTTATAGTGATATTATTATCAAAATGATTTAATTTTTTTTTTCATCAATAAATTGCCTTATTTTGAAAAAATTACAATCTTTATAAATACAATACAATACATTTATTCACAGTAATATCGTTGTGAATGACATGAAAGAAAGTTTCACAGTTGATATAGTAGATGATTTGGTTTATTAGATGATCAGATCCTGTCTCAGGTTCCGTTTGAGTCTTCTGGGTAGATTCTAAGGAATCGTGTTTGAGACAAGCTGTGAACTGAGTTGGTTGGGATTTGAATGAAGTTTTTCTTAGAAGTGTTTGTAAAAAAGTGAAGTGGTTTTGTCTATTGAAGGGTTTCGTTTGATAAACACCAGGATGCTTCGGTAATGATTTGAAGACAGATGTTATGAAAAACTTGAATAGTTATCTTACAGTGTACTCAACATTTACAACAAGACCATTGGTAACAATACCATATCTTTAAAGTAGTCGAAGAAGTTTTTTTTATTTAGAAAGAGTTTCTGAGTTTATGTTAAATAAGAGCAATTGTAATTATTTGTATGTTTTAAAACTCTAAACCTAGTTAAGGTACCTATACTTTATACAAAAATGCAATACCTATAATTATTTTTTATGTTTAAAATAGAGTTACACAAGAACTACCCATTCAAATGTAGATACAACATGATCACTACAAAACATTACTACATATAAAATATCTATAAATATGTGTAAATATTATTATTATTGTATTTTGTTTAAATGAACTAATAATTAGATACAGAATAACTAATTAGAAAATATTTATCCGTGTATTTATAGATTTTACAATTTTTTGAGTATTTGTGTGCTTTCTTATTTCCATTTCTCTAGTCCCACGACTATAATATATTTTTTTAAATGTTTATTGTTCAGTAAGTTTAGCTATGAATATAAGTGAATTCTGATGTATGAATATTATGCACTCTTATACACACATTTTACTCATTAGTAGTTTTTCATATTAAAATTCATTATTAATACAAATATTTCTTCATATATTTTTTTTTTTTTTTTATAATCAAATCATTTGATCAAAAATTCAGATTCAGAAACTGTTGTAAATAAATTACTCATTTCATAAATAAATGGGAATTAAAAATTCCAACTTTAAATTGTAATCGATGTTGTAACAAATAAATTTATTTAAATTATTAGTAATCATTGTGCTGTGTGAATAATGTGAAGACATTATTTAGATTTAAGTTCATAAATCGTATTATAGTAAGATATTATAATATTCTTTCTCATTTTGAATATAAAATAAATACTAATTTATGAGTACATGAAAGTTCTTACAAGTCAATCCAATCATTTTTAATTAATTGAAATGTCTGTTGACTAATTAATTATCAGTAATTAATCTTATTATTGTGTACAAATTTTAGATTAGATATTTTTTTGATATAATATAAGAATAAATTATAATTGTTTAAAGGATAAAGTAATATAAAAAAAAAAGTGATTAGAAGTTTAAGAAAATTGACAAAAAAAAAAACTTTTTATAAGTATAAATAGCTTTTTAAACTGGTTCAATTATTCATTACTATGTGAATTATGGAAAAAGAGAGTGTATAGAAAGTATTATCCTAAGGCGATTATCAAGTGTAATAAAACTTTTTCCCTTCATATCATTTGTTCTGTTTTTTTTTTATATATATATATAATATCATAAGTTTTGGAAGACTTTTTTGTTTCCTAGTTTAGTTTTGTTGTAATGAAAACGTCGATTAAACTTAAAGTTTGTAATTTAATTTACAAAAAGTATACATGAGAACATATTTAGAGATAGTAATATATGATAAAAATCTGTGTTATTTAAAATATTAATACAAATTAAGATAAGAAAACGTCATTATGAAATCTGTGAAATGTAATAATATCTTGTCTCGTGATAATTATTAATTTTAATAACTTAATTGTAATTTGTAATGAAAAACAAATTAGGATATGATAGTATTTTTCTTTAATTATTGTAATATTTATTGTTTTATGTGTTTATAAAAATTGAATACTTAGACAAAAGTTGTAAGGTAATTTACCTAACTCATCCAAATTTAAAGTAATAATTTTTTATAAATAAAAATAAATGTAATAACAAATAAGCGTTCTTTATTAATTAATATTTAAATAAATTATGGTATTAAGAACATCCTTTTATTACTAATGACTAATGAGCAATGATAAATTCGTTTTTAACCTTTGGTTGGTGTAGGACGTAGGTATAAAATATATAAATATTTTACATGCAGTACATAGTAGATATTATTATGTACTATATAATATATGATATATAAGTCTATATATGTGAAGTTTATTAATGAATCACATACATAATACTTTTTTTTTTTTATATAAGTGTACACACACATAATATATATTTATATATTACCTATCAATTTATATTGTATACGAGGAAATCCCAAATATAATATAATAGACTCTATTCATGAACTCTTGTAAAGCGGTAATATGCATACCCGATTTTCATACAGTCAAAGCATTTTTTAAAAAATATTTTGGATATTTAAAACTCGAGTATAGTATGAATAAATTTATATTGGAAGGTTAATATCAATCAAACCAGGTGTATGGTAGAGAGCAATCGACAATTCATGATTAAATTTTTTAATATTTAGATATAAAAGATTTTTAAAAGTCAAGTATATTCAACGTACTAAAGCAGTCATTAAAAAAAA